>JAQGAA010000131.1:0-30526 GCA_034696425.1 Isotoma viridis
GCAAAAGTGATACTCAAATCCCAGTTCAGAGATCCTCTTGGAATTCTTAATTGTTTAACCAATGTAACGCAAGATGAGTCAAAATATTGGCAAAAATACGATAAATGACTCATGGACAATCCCCCAGAATAAAATCCTAAAACATATTTACTTGGCCTCTTAATAGAAGTTTGTATTACTAAAACTCCAAACTCATATGCGTCACTACTCTTTCTATAAAATAACATTCACTCATAGTAAATCTACTCATACGTAAAAATAAGAAACAAAATACAGCATGCAATTTAAAAACAGACAGAAACATTTAAACCAAACTTATACAACAGATTTCCTATGCATCATTTGTATCAAGAAAAAAATCCAATGAGCAATACGATTTACAAACACTTGGATCATTTAGTTAACTTTTTGTATTACATAAGTAATTCTTTAAAAAGCCACTAAATAAAAAGACTATTTTTGGCTGAAACCTCTGAGAAATGAAAACACAACAGGAAACGAGTAATGAGGATGGATTCACCTTCAAGTGAATTTTAAAATGTAACCGTAGTTGCTTTTTTGCTGAAGCTAAAACACTAATGTGCTGAATGACTTTTTTTAAAAGGTTAACGTGAGGACAAGTTCAAGAACATTTTGACTTGCCAATAAGTAAAAAAAGCAAAGTTTGAAATACCGTCTCATGTCATATTTGGCTACATTTCTAACGATGTTGATGATTAATTACATCTGAATACTTCTTGGAACTGAATAATTTTGACAAAGGATAATATTCCTACCCTTTATAAGCAAAAAACAAATCTTAATTGAATTATTTAAATAAATAAAAAATGTCTAAATTTACCCAAAAGAACACGAGCAGCATTGTAATGGCAATTTTTAACGGCTAGACGTAAAGGTTCATCGCTAAGAGTTGTTCTTGGATACAGTTCTTCAAATTCTTCTCTGTAATCCGTTTTGGCACCATTCTCAAGCAGCATCTAAAATATGTAATAAAATTATTTGCTAGCTTGTTCAAAAAGCTAAGGCAATCTCGTACATTTTAATTGTTATAAAATAATCCTTCCGTAAATTTAAATTAATCCCGTTTAAATTGATACACACTATACGCCATTATTCTATCATTATTCATTTATCACTTTCCTTATATGCGGCTTTGGCAACAATACTTAAACAATGTCAAAGTCTTAAGAGTCATGCCCTCTAAATGTTAGAACTATTCTTATTATCATCATAAATAAGACTTAATGTTCAATTCGTATGTTAAACACGTGTAAGGCGCACAGTAGTCTTCTTGTGGCAGCTACTACATCGTGTCAAGTGAAAATAAATAGATTTCAAACTCTTTAAATGGAAAATGGCCAAATCGATTTAAAATCAATTTAGAAGAAATCAATCAAAATCTACTTGGATTGAATCATGTGATGATGATTTAAAGAATAAAAATGAAAAGTATTTATAAATCCCATAATACGTTTGATAAGTCCTTGAGATATTTTTAAATAATTAATATCTTTAGTATATATTTCATGTATTTGAATGTACGACGCACCTATTGAGTCAATGAAAATTTTGTTGGAAAACTTGTTGAATAACAACACGCGTTTTTTCTGGGCAATGTTCCAAACCTTGGTTAAAAAACATGTGAAATCACTCCGGAGTAGTTTCAAAGCAGCTAAACAAAGTGTTCTTTGTCTCTCCTCAGAGGTTTACAGACTTTTCATCTGATACGGAATTTATGTGGACTTTCACATCATAACATCACATGCACATACTAAACTGGGGCCAAAGTTCACTCCTAAGTTTTATTCGAGAGTTCAATGAATTTTTATTTATTATCCTACCTGCATTTTGAATCTAGAGAGATAACAAAAAAATAATATTTAGAGGAAATAGAGGTGAGATTAGGGTTCTTTCCTAAAGTGTGTTTTTTATTACCTTCATCATTTCAATGTATCCATGTTCAGCTGCAAGGTGCAGAGGTGAATAGCCACAGTCATCAGTAGAATTTACGTCGCAACCTCGGACAAGTAAAAGGTGAACTGCTTCTGTGTATCGTTGCCATACTGCGTAATGAATCGGCCTCAATCCCTGAAAAAATAAATATTCATTCGGGTCATCAGCAAACTAAAATAGTAAACATCTTTCAAAAATGAGTTTTTTTAAATTTAAATAAAAATTTCATTTTAGAATAAACAACCCGTGGGACAATTGATTTATTGTATTAAGTCTAAATTCTTTCAAAGGGGGGATCCCTATATAGTCTGTGACGCTTTAGGAGTTCTTAAAAAATAAGTTTAATCCGAATTGGTTCTTCCATAAATTCAACAAAAGTGACCTTTGAATTGTGAATGCTTAAGAAGAAATTTAGAATACAGGAAATTCAGGAAAATTGAAATAAACTAAAACGGCCTGATACCAAAGTCAAATAAAAAAATCATTGAAAACTATGAGTTTTCACTTTTAGAAACAGTTTTAATAGAAAACTTTAAATTATTCTCGTTAATCTATGGACAGTTTTACGAATTCTTGCCAAAATCAAACTTCTCATTCGTTTTTCCACTGAGTATTAGCAAACACAGAAATTGTTGTTTTAATTCGAATATACAAATTTTAACGTCATCATTCCAAAACATTTACGCATTTTGTTGTCATCCAAAATTCGTAGAATGAATCAATTACGTAGGCAGCTTTTACAAAACCACTTTTAGTTTTGTAACTTTAATAAAAATAAGCTCAGTTGAAGTGGAATATTTTCAGATTTAAATTAAGACTAAATTTTACCTTTGAATTTGTTATATAATAAAGGATTAGTATTTTTGTAAAGTGCAGCAACCTTGTAAAATGCTTGCTCCAATAATCAAAAAAGCGTTTTAAATATCAAGAGTTCATGCAACTATAGAGAATAACATAAAAAAAGTAAGTAAACGGACTATAAATTTGAAAACGCAAAAGTTTGTTAAATTGCATTGAACTGACATAATTTGTGCTTGGGGGTAATCTTTGACAGATGAGGTTCACCAACTTGGCATATTCATCTTGTCATAACATAATATTACTAGTAACAGAATAATCATCATCATCAGCGTAAAGTGGTCGTGGGATGCACATGTTCTACGTAGAAGATCAGTTAGGACTTTTATTTAAAAACAATTTCAAAACTTACAGGCAAATTGCCAATATAGACAGAGAGAAACCCAACTGAAAAATCAGTGAGGATAATTAATTCAGAAATTTTGTTGCGAACTTGTGAAGAAGTCTGTTTTTTATTTCCAATTTTTTTTAAATTGCACATATTTAAATACTGCGTATTTGTCTAAAAAATTTTTTTTTTCTATTTTACTATTTACTATTCAAAAGTTATGTTTCAAAGATAAACATTTTTTAAATTTGGAAATTTACACTAAATGCCAAAATCCTTATGCAACAGTAAAAACATACATATTTATTGGAATTGTGAATGAAACAACAAGTTTCTCGTGCATTTGTACTTATTGAACCTTGAATTTCGAACCCAAATATCAAAACACAGAATGTTATCTGAATTTGCAATTCATTTGTTTAAAGGAATTTTTTAAAGTTCGGATATTTCGTCAGAGTTGTTTTTACTTGACATTATCTCTACTGCTACTATGTATTATTTTATCTCTCCAGTGTCTCAATGGAGCAATTTGTTTTTTTTGTAAAGTAAGACACAATTTCATCCCACATTCCTAACAATTCCAAGTAAATAAATTATTTCCAGTGCATTTAGTGGTTTAATCGATAGACAATACTAAACCAAAGTAAAATTGGCAGGATGATGATGACACGAGTATAGAACATGTTGCATTTTCTTGTAGCATCAACACGTTACAACACAAGTCGTTCAATCGTTCATGAATCTTGTTCAATAATTTTGTTGGCATTTTGAACTCTAATTAATTATGACTCTCTAACTGTCTTAATACTAGTTTTCTGAGTGTTTCACGGTGGTGGTTTAACTGTGCCTTTCTCAACTCAAGCAAATAATTTGGAACATGAACAAAACTTAAAACACACTATTATTGAACAGACGTTGATTATGTTTAGCTTGGCACATGCTAGTCGCACTCACCGAATTTCGGAGTTTATGTGAGGCTATTAACATTAATACAGATAATGTATAAAAACATAAGGTGCATTTATCTATCTGTCTATTTGTATACACGAGATGCGCAATTTATTTTTTAGTATCAACTAAACCACCACTGTAGTGCTTGAGTTAGATCAGTCCTTTGTCTTTTAGCATCTTTGTGATCGTTGTTCCTAACTTAGTCAAATGTAAATTTAAATGACTTGTATTTTAACAAATAGAACTTTCCATGAAATGTTTAATCATTTTGCCAAATAAAACTATAAATGTAAGTATGAACTAGATTTCGGTTTGTTTAAAATTAACAAAGTCAAAATAAAACTCTATTAATTAAATCGATTGAATACCTGAGTGACAGCTTCATTCACTTTCGCTCCACATGCAAGTAAAATTCTTAGATCATCTGGATGAGCCAAACGGATGATTGAATCTGCCAACTCCCTTTGCAACGGTTTTGCTATGCACTCGGATGGCATTTTTATTTATTTAATATCAATATTACTTTGGGTTTTTCTCACTTTTTATTCAGACTTTTAAGTATTAAAATTATGTGTTCCACTCTCAGTTTTTTAAAAATTATAAATTAATAAAATTTTCTGTATTGATTCTCGCTATAAATTATTTTTACTAAATTGTCGCTATCGCTTTAAACAAGGATTCGAGATTTGATTAGTATTGAAATTAAAATAACCAATGTAAAATTTTTTGCCAAAAACTTGAAAAATCTATTCGTGATATTGTAAAAGAGTTCATTTTTAGCTTTAAAATTATTAACAGTTTTGAAATCTTTGAGTATTAAATGAAGACTGAGGAGTTTGACATACGGAAAAGTCTATTTATGCACGAAATCTCCGATGTTATCTAACTAAATACGAGATGAACTTCAAACGAGCTGTTTCTAAAACATGTGGAAGATTTTGCTAATTCATATACGCCTTATTTTGTACAATATTACTATGGAGGGTATATGGGCTCAAGACACACAAAAGAGTATTGCTAATCTCGTACTGTTGTTTAGTATGACTTTTTAAATTAAATTTGGAAGAAATTAGCATGAACTTTGATTAAAGTTCATTTCATTGCTCCTGATAGAATGAAGTTGGATTTTTAATTAAAAGGAAGTCAAAAAATAAATAATAAAGAAATCTTTTACATATTTCATGAAACATCCATTTAGCGTAAGGGCACGTGAAACTTTGAATGTTATTATGACATGAGCAATTGGCAAACTCTTGAGAGCGTATGTATGCAGGTTGTATTGGAAATCTACGCTATAATTTTTGCCCAAATCTTTCTTGCTTCTTACTTTTCGCAAAAACATGAGGTGTAGTTAATGCGAATGTTTTTCGGAAAGTTTGAATCACTCGAGATTCGGGGTTTATTCGTATATGCATAATAATAACATCGGATTTACTATTGGATTAATATAGACAGATGTCGAGGGAGAGAATGCTGTAACTTCTTTTTCTCATTTTGTATACTCCGTTCTATATAAATGTATGAAAAACCGAGAAACGCAAACGGTTTGTTAATTTATTTACTTGGAAGACGTATATAATAGAAATTCTAAGTACTTTTCCTCGGTTGGCTTAAGTTGATGACCCAAATCTCTAGAACTTGATTGCAACGTGCAAGTGCAGTTTCAATGCACGCGTGCAAATCATTATATTCATTATTATGGGGAAGTACGATGTAGTAATGGAATATAGATTACTATCAAATAGCTTTCAAAAGATTAGCGATTTGCTTCTCAATCCCGATCTTGTTTCACAGTTTTAATTTTTGTAACATGCTTATTTTTAGTATTATTTTGTAGCTTTATTAATGATAACATTCAATTTTAACATTTTAGTTCTACACCAGTTCTACGCGATTAAAAAGGGAAAAATATGAAAAAACACTGAATTAAGTAGAGTTTTTAACCGTTGCTTTCGATTGTATTTTAATTTTTCAGATAATACTGGCACGACAGGCTTTAGCCTCCATAATCTACGGTGAGATTCAAACTAATCCATGCATGGGCCCACTTTTCGTCCCCCAAGCCTTATTTGCCTTGTCCCTTGTTTTATCTTAATTCCCTTAAAAACATTGAAAGAATAGTTCAATAAATGTTGGCATTCCAAATCCGACTATATTTATTACCTATTTGGAATAGAATAAGGTAAGTGAAAGTGGAAAAATGAACATTTATGATGAAAAAAACATAGGGTTCCTGTACTCATCTGTGCTGACACTTCGCAGCAAACCATGGACCTTGAAATGGCAAAAAAAAATGTACTTTAATGTTTTCAAAATGTTGATGAATACAATTATCGTATTGAAATTTGTTAGTTTAGTAAATATAGTTATTTGAAAATTGCACAGATTCTACATAATGTACGACGTTCATATTTCACAGATTTTTTAAATTTTATTCGTAAGCATTGGAGTATTTCTTAAATTAAAATTGTTTTTTTATGAAAAAACTTTAGCCTGTATATTGTGCATCTTGAGTGAGGCCTTCAGCATGATATTTAGAATCAGAAGCTATTTTATTTAAGAGATGAGTCTAGTTCAATGGTTAGTGCATATCATTCTTTCTTTGTTCAAAAACGGTATTTTAATAGGTGACTTATGGATGATTCCTGAGCCTATATAATACCCTGGAATAACTTTCAACCGTCACCGTTCTTCAGTCATATATTATTTCACTTTTGACTGTTTATTGCATATTGTCTAAGATCGATGGCCTTCACCTTAACCTACTTCATTTTCTAACAAAAAGGTGTCCCGAATTCCTACCTTTTTTAGCTTTTTAGGTAATAGAAGTCCTTTTCAACATGCACTTGATACCTGTCTAAGTACTTACCTAAGTACCAATCCTTTAGAACTCTGCTCCTACTACCTGCTATTACTCTATCTAAAAGGCCGCATAATCTGTGCCATAGGTATCATATATTGTAGGAAGTAAAAAATGTCAGGTGCAATACCAGGAAGTAAAAAAGAATTTAAGTCGACTCAAACAAACTATTACCCAGCAGTATTCATTTTCCAGTCGAAACAGTTAAGTAAAAAAGAAACTTCCGCTAGGAAAGAGTTTCTAAAAATTTCTTTTAAAATATCCTGCATTCATTTTTCTTGTTAGAAAATTAAAAGCTTTAATCATGGTTAATTCAGTTTATTTGGTAAGTTTAAAATTTTCGTAGGTTAAGTGCATTAAAATGCATTAAATTATTGGAATCGAGGTTAAGAATAATCACACATATTTTTATTGTTGTTTTAAGAGTGCCTTTGCACTTATTTGGATCGGCGTACTGATCAAAGGGTCATTTTCAGCTGCCCTTAAAACTGAACTGCTTGATGACAAGGGAATGAAGGCTCTTATGGGTGGAATTTATGGAGGTGAATAGATTTTATGTTCTTCGAGATTGATTACCATTAATTAAACGAATGGTTCTTTGCTTTTGTTGTTTTAAGCAAAAAGTTTCGTTTTAAGTAAATTTTTAAACGTAACTTATTTTTGGGGAAATTTAGGTGGACTTGGTGGGGCAATTGGCAGTATTTCAGGGGCATATGATGGAAAAGCTTTGGGTGCCTTGGGAGGAACGATAGGTAAGACATTGAATGACTTTTGTTAATTGCAATCCGATTGCTCATTCTATTAAATGCAGTACAGTGAATATAGTCTTGTGATTTTTGATCTTATACGCCTTTCTCACAAAATAAATTGTGTAGATATTGTCATAAGAGTTTTTGAAATTTGAAATTAATCAGGTGGAGCCGTCGGTGGGTATCAGGAAGGTGGACTTTTGACCGGTCTTGGAGGGGCTGTGGGTGGAAACATGGGAGCTGGCCTGGGTGGATTAGTAGGAGGAGGCATAGCTCAAGAAGGAAGTGCTCTTGTGGGAGGAGGCTTGGTTGGAGTCATGGGAGCACTTGGTGGCTTAGCACTCGCTGGTAAGAATATTAGTATCCCATAATTAATTCACAAGCCATAAAAGTAGCTTGAGGAACTTCTTAAATTCAACATTTCGTTTTGTGTTGTAGGACCTGTTGGAATGACTGCTGGAGCTATGGGAGGAGTCCTTGTGGGCGCAGGCATAAGCAGATTAATCGTTGGGCCCATTTTAGGCGTCTTAACTGGAGGAGTTCTTGGAGCTCTTGGTGGGGGCGCTGGTGCCTACGCTGGAGCGAGTTTGGGTGACTTCGTGGGACAAACACTAGCAGCATAATCATCTTAAGTCTTAAAGATTGAACTTTTGTCTCACGCTCTCTTACTTTTATAAAAATACATTTTAAATTGTAAGTCTGTGTTTTATTGGCAAGCTTTTATAGAAGAAAGTGATCACAGTAATGAAAAATGTAAGCTTATTTATTTTATTTGGGAATTTTGAAACACCACGACTGTAACCCTTGGAATCAGGGGAAACATAAACCTGCCTTATCAGTAAAGGATTCTCATCTAACAACTATCTTAGATATAATTCATGATTCCGACTCAAATAGCAATCGAAAGAAAAAGTTGCTAAGTAAAAAATAAACAAAAAAATAGTGGAAACCGGTCACGAAAGATTAAAGCAAAACCTGGGCAATGGTCAACATTCCATCACGACGACCACTTGGGTATAAGTGTATTTCGGATGGAGACTGGAGACTCTAAACATTCGTAACAACGAATGCTAATAAGAATGTGATTACGTGATAACTCTATACTAGTTGGGTTAATAGTCACAGGTAGTAATATGTAAATGTTTCAAACAGTACAAATTCATATTAGAAAAGCTGACGAGATGGATTTATTAGTAAAAAATAAACCGGAGAGTTGGTTTTCGTTTTCGTTCATTTTAGATTTCTGGACTATAAGATTGAATAGGGCAACAGTCTCAGTTCAATTTAGGTTTAGGTCCTGTGGGGATCGTACAGTAATCATGGGTATTTCTTAGCAATTCTTTCCAATGAAACTTTCAAGAGTTTGACGAGGAATGAATGCAAAACTTCATAAAAAGATCTTAAAAACAAAACAAAAAAACTTTTTAGCCGAAATGAAATGAAAATTAAATTGTTTGAGACCCTAACTCAGTCCTATAACTGGCTTGACTTCTGAGCACTACAAATACCCATATGAAATCCCTTGGCCAAATGACACATTCAACAATAGAGTTTGACTACAAAATTTATGTACAATTCCTCATGTCTTGTTGAACTAGAGGTTTTTAGAGTTGATGATAATTCCATGCTGGAAGACTGGTTTAGAAAAGTCAAAAAGTTACACTTCCACTTTATTATTACTATTTGAGAATTTAGGGAGCTTCTTCAAAGTACACGTTTGCTTTCATATTATTACATATCATATGCATTTAGTTAGATGAAGGTGGTGGTGGTTGAGTCTGCTGGATGGATGGATATTGATAACGTTATTTAAGTACGGTTAAAAACGGACTGGAGACCAGTTTTTTACTCAATAGTCAACTAAAGAAGTCAAAGTGAAATGTAGTATGAAGGCTTGTCTGTTATTACACATGCATATGTGTTGGTTTGGATAACCTACTGGCTCACCAATTTATAAGATGCATTGCATACTAATAATATTAGAACCAACTTAAGAAAAAGGGATGAGTCTGATGATGATAGGGACTTTTTATTTAATACTTTGCATGCATTTTGGATTTTAGATATCTCTAATCTCTGACTCAACATAGAACAACACTACTTTCCGTTTATTCCTTAAGGAACTTCTCACTTGCACTTACCCTCTGAACTTTTATTCCTTTCAGAGAAATTCATTTTTTCAAAAACATTTCCGCAAAAAAATTAGTTACTAATTTATTTCAAAAGTAGAAAAGAACATGAGAAATCACGTTCAATATTTGGGGTGTTTTATGACCTTTAATATATTACAACGGATATAGATATTGACAGTAGTAGTGTTTGAGTATGTGAATCCAAATAGAACTGGAGGAGTAATGCAGTGGTGTCTCAACTTATCACCACCGGTTGGATTGGCTTGTTTCTTTCTTTGATTGGGGTAAGTTGCGTTCTTCTTAGGACATTTTAATTAATTAAGCAAATACCCTGTTGAGTCTTCATGACTCCAACATCACTGATACATTAGAGAATATATTATTTAAAAACTTAAGTAGGTAATGTAGCTAAGGTACCAAATCATTTAATGCTGTCTTGTTTAGATTGAGATATAAGAAATTTTAAGTGTGATTAGAAATATCAGAATCCCAGCTGACAATGCCTAGATGTAGATAATCCTAAGGTTGAAGGTCAGATTAGATTCGTAATCAATGTTTTAATTCCCGACTCCAGAAAATATTAAACTATACGGTTGATCAACCTTAAACGAAAAGGTTTTGTGGGTATTTTTTTTGCCGATTTCTTTAAACCAAAAATTTCAGAATCCGTTCAGATTTACGGACGCTGAAAACTTTTCCCCGAAATCTTAGTTTAACATTGAAACTCCATAAGACCACGTAATTTCTTGGGTCTAGGGTCAGAAAGGAAGTACTTTGGTCAATACCACCTTAAAGGTTGAGAATGGTATGAAATCGAACTATAACGTTTTCTATAGGCTTCCAAATATGCATTTGTCTTAAGTACATTATATTTTTATGGAACTCCAGGAACAAAGTTTAATTCAGCATGCGATGGCGAATCATCTTCCTAATATACAAACCTTCATTTAGTACGAAAATGGGAATTTCATTAGTATAACCAACTCTCACTTATATTGTATTCAAACTCAAGTAAATTTTTTAACACTTTTTTAAGTGTCTACAATTGTCAACATTATTCAAATTACAGGTTATTCCGAAACCAATTTTATTGACACATAATAAAAAGCAAACACCAAATACCCAGTCGTTTGTAAAATTCGATACAAGTAGATATAAAAGCACCCATTGTCTCTCTATACTAGTGCGAACTGAATGATGTATTACATGAAACAATGACGGAGGGGAGATGAAAATAAAATAAAACCCTCGGGTTTTACTTCGTAAAAATTCCGATAATTATCATATAGTTCCCACCAATTAAATTTAATCAACTCAATTGAGGATTTATTTCGGGATTTCTCTCCGAGTTCCTCAAACCTAAACTCTGTTCAATTCACAATGAATCTGCTATAGAAAGAAAGGAGACACCCTTATAATTCTCTCATCTTCCGGATATGAGAATCAAACTGTCAGGGAGGGAGAGATTACCCATGACTAAGCGAGAGGCTGTGAGAGAGTCAAATCGGACCGGAGTTTTCTAATCAAAGTTATTTATCACAAGATTGAGTACCTCCGGTCAACAGTTCCCACATTGTTGAAATCCCCTTTCCACTCTCCTCCCTCCTCTACTTAACTCTAAACAAGCCATAGAAACAGATAGTTTATATTAAATCTGCTCTTGATTTGTGAATGAACAATTACACTTTGATACTTTGATAAATTTCATTGATCGTGTGTGAATACACTTTAACAATTATTTTCATACACGCGTTATCAATTGAACAAGTTTTCTAGCTTCGAGTTTCTGCTGAAAATGCAAAGCCAATATTTCTCTCTTTAATGAGCAACTATTTAATAAACCAATAAATTATCGAAAATATTAAAATGTGTATGAATAACTTAGCAGTAAAAGTACCTAATAAAAATACTAGGTAATTTAAAATATCTAAAGAATGAGCCAAAGTTTTATCATTGTCGTAATTGATAAATGTTTCAAAGTGGCATTGAATTAAGGCGTCACTATTTTGGATAAAATTTGTCAAAAATTATCTGTGTCAAAATTAAAAATTTGAATCTCAACGAAATGAATGCACTTCGAACAGAAAGTAAAATGAGAAGAATCAGACTGTATAAACTTCATTATAGTGTATTAATGTATTTTGTAATAAAATGTGAAAGCCCAGTTTCAGGACAGAATTTGCTCCCAAAATGTACCAAAAAACACAAAAGAAGACAAATTTTGAAATTTATTTTTTCAAATTTTCATTTGCTGCATGCAGTGTGATAAGTCTTGATAAGTATCAATCCATTTTTTTCCTAGCAGATAAATAGTAAATTAACGAACGTAAGGAAGTGCACAACAGTTTTCTAATTTGATTGAGAATACGTAAACAATATTTGATGCAACTAAAATGCATCCAATTAATATTGGCACGTGCAATATCGACTAAATCGACTTCTGAGTTATAAAAATTTATACCTTTGAAAGTTACGTTAGATTTGAAATTTCACTACCTATTGACGGTCGATACCACAAAATTTTGACATCAAATGCAAATTTATGCAGAAATTCAACACTTAGATATGAATTTCTTATAACTGTACCCCGTTTAGAAATCGACAAGCAGAAATCTTATCTAAAAAAACTAAAAATGTATATAAGATATCAAACAATGTAACATCAAGTCGGAAACCCCTATATAAAAAGATTTCATGTTCCATCCAAAAATAGAGATTTCGATAATGAAACAGCTTATCTTTAAAGGAATAGTCTAAATTGAGCTTAAATTAATGGCCAGTGGAAAGAGTGAATGGTACTGGATACGAATAGGAAAAAAGGGAGAAAGACAACATGACAAGAAAGAATGTTCGTTGAAGACTTATCAACTTCCTTCATATTTAGCTTCGATTTTTTCACTCATTTCATCTTGAATGCTTTTTTTGATACACATTCTCTGACTTGTTCACTCTTAACACATTTCTTATCATTTTTTAAGTAAAAAATTTATTTCTAAAAAAATATCTTTACCAATCCGTACAAACGTTGTTATTGTGCATGTTTAAATCATCAAAATACCGGCTATAAATATAATTCGGTGGGTAATCTATCATATTCTTTTACTTTCCTTTATAAGCTGAGAGCGTTATTTCATTACTAATGTCCTATTACAAATCGTATAGATAAACTTTTGAAGATATAACTGCAGATTTCTCTCAATATTAATAACTCAAAAAATGTCTTCAGAAATGAATCTAATTTAAGTAACACGTTGAACTTGTGACCATTTCAAATTCAATACTGTGCGTACACTACTTGTGACTTGTTTCTTGTATTATGAATTACAAACAACGCTGAGATATAAAAATAGTTCCGGAACGCTTTCAACATAATAAAAAAAACGAAATTCTAAAATTAAATCACGAAAGTATATTTAGGTCATAAAAATTAGAAAATATAATTATCCACTACTAGGAAACCATAAGTTTTAAATTACAAATGCAATTAAATTTTCATGATAATAATTCCTATATTGATAGCCAGATAGTGTACAAAATACAAAACATGTACAACGTTCCGAATTTCCATATAGGGAAAAAGCCCTCTGCTTATCTTCCTACAAGTTGCTCCATATCTGATATGCATGACTCCACCTCATATCAAACATCATATCATATCATCATATAGAAATTGAGTTTAAGTATGCCACTACAACTTATTACCACCACGGCTACTACTACCTCTTCTCGCTATTTTTTTCAAAAAATTTTAAATATCATTCTCTTAAGACGAGTTTAATTATTTTAGGAACTTAAATTGAATATTATTATGAGTGTGTGTGGTGACTGGATGTAAATTCTTTTCATAATGAATAATATAAACTAGAGAAAAACAAAGATATCATAGAGAAAGATTTAAATATGAAAAGAACACCGTTACCAATTTAAAATATACTTTATGAAATGATATTTAATAACCATTAAGAATTCTTCGTTATGTTATGAATGTAGTCCAGTTTATTTATTTTTTATTTTTTTAAGTAACTCTAGATGAAACTGACACCGGGACAAAGTTTGAGTAATAATTTTTATACTCTGTAATAATAAAAGTGACTGCTACTACTGACGAACTCGTCTTACTTACTGCTAACTCTTCCATACTTGTATGCCATTATAAGTTTATAATTATCTGAGATAGGTCAGGGTGTCATCTTCAACCAAAGAGCATTTATTCTTTTAGGATCATTTTATTTCATTATTCTGTTAACTGTCTACCATCATCACATCGTCGTTATCATCATTCAGTTGCTAACTCATTTATACACGAAGCATTTACTTTCATAACTGATTTCTAACCGGGTACGACGGTTCGGATATTTGTCTTAAGATTAGTTGGTAATTTTAAACAGTGAGCTTGTTTCTGTTATTCAAAGCAACTACGATTACTACTACGACAGTGGAAGTCTGAGCTGCTTCAATCTAGCATTGGTTTGGGTTAAATTCAATTTATTCGTTCATTTTATCTAATTAAAAATATACTTTGTGTAAAATAAACGTTTAAAAATAATTTAATTGGGAATGCAAGTGCTATACCAAGTCTGGAGCAAGTTTTTAAACAAAAAGCCTCAGTTGTACTAAAACGTTAGTTTTCTTAACTACTAGTATTCTGATTCGCAGTTAGTATACAAGATAGAAAACGTTTCGTTTAAACTTTAAACCCGCATTTGGCTGTGATTTCAGTGCGTTTTCAGTGTATTTTAAACTTTAACTCAATTCCAATTCAATATCTTTCTTGTAGTTAGTAAATGGGGATTCCCTTGGTTTCTAGAAGGTAAAACAATGTAATTTTTAAGAAACAAATGAATACATTATAACATTACTTACAGCCTTGAACTAGAAAATTGAATTTGAAATAATTTTTATATCTCTTTGTCTTGCAGATTAGAACTTTGAAAGTCTTGCAAGGAAAGAGAAACGATACGATTTATCACTTGACGCTGACTCATAGATGATGCCTGGGGAAGAAACTCAAAACCACCAAAGCTTAATAATGAAGACGGAAAGAAATCTTCGCCTGGTATCAGGGTCAACAGGGACAGTGTCATCATCCTCGCTTTTAAGTGAAATTGAAGTACCAAAAGAAATGGTAGATTTTTTACTGAGAAACTCTCAAGCTCAAGTGATTTGTGAAGCTGAGAAACGAACTCGAAGTGATGTATGGAAATACTTTGGAAGAGTTAGATTGGCAGATGGACATTTTTGCAAAGATGTTGTGGCTTGTGTTGGATGTCACATGGTGTATTTATACAGGTCAAAGTCTCAAGGTACATCTACACTCAGACATCATAAATGCCCTTATGTGTTCAAAGTACTTGGCAAGGATATGGCGAAACCTAGACTGATTCCTATAAACATTGTGAAAAGAGGTAAGGCAATATTTTTGCTATTTTATTTTGCTTTATTAGATGTTTTAGCTGTTAAAGTCCCGCAATAAGGTCAAAGAGTAAAGGAACCTGATCTTTTGTGTCATTCTTTGCTGGTGCCATAGTCACATCGCTTTACAAAGGTTTTTAAGTGTATGTGATAAGTCTTGTTAAGGTTTCGCAAAATGAAAGTCTTGCTGAAGTATCAGACTTAAAATAAATTGAAACTTCCCAAGAACAGAAAAGCATCCGTTTGATCGAAGAATCATGTGCTTATTCAGGAAAGGGTCTGCTCATTTGGTTCTCCGTTTCTTTTACATAGTTATATGGAATTGAGTTTATCAGAGTTGATGCACGAATGTTTTTTAAGATTGGTACTGTGCTCGAAATTGCCTTCGCTTTCATTTAATTTCTTCTTCTGTGATATCAGCCTTTTCGTTGATTCCATTGCGGTGGAAACAGAAAAATGCCTTGGAAAATGTCATATTTTAACAGGTTATTCAAAACAGAAACCAAAATGTCCAAAATTCAGAAACTCATGTCTGGCAATTTGGCACATTAATAGCTTATTTGAAAATGAAAAATTTGTGCTAATCTGTGGGTTAGCATGAATTCTGAAAACCTTCATTCATTAGTATGCCATCTTGACGCTGCTGGTGACTGTCCCACCTTTCGAAAGTTATGTAAGAATTATGGGGAATATGAGGGAAGGGTTATTAGCCACGTTCTTTTATTTCTGGAAATACATAGTTAAATTATAGCAATGCTTATCTAGAACACAACAAAGCCTTCAAGGGTTCTACCCTGACAGACTGGAGATGGATTTGTGGATAAGCTGGTGATGGTGATGTCGGCAAGTTCTTTATGTGCATTTAAATCCATGTCATCTTATATATTTAGTACAGTGGTAGAAAAAAAAATTATAACAAATGTATATAAAGTAATAAAGTTATTCGTATGAGATTTACTTGTCACTTATCAGTTTACTTTTATCTCAAGTAATTTTATCTTTGCAACCCGGTTGACCTTTCTCGGACAAGTTTGTTTTTATTTCGATAACCAATTGGGGAAAAATTTCCCATTTTAAATAATGAATAAACAGCTTTTACAACTTTATCCTAATTTTAAATCCTCCTTTCTCATAGTGAATCAGACGACTTTGTGTAAAGTATGATTCATTTGTATCAAATACTTCTGCTGCATATTCAGAATTCACGGGTACAGATTAAAAATACCCTTTCAGAATGGCATTCTGGTCTTTTTTACTAATACAACTATTACTGAGCACAGTCTTTGATGATTTATAAAGTTAATTCTTCTGTATTGGTAAAATTTAAACATTTGTTTTAAATTTTAAAAGCATAATTTATACATTTCACTTTGTTTCACTTTTCTTCAATTGCAGACACTGCAATTGAAGCATGTGAAAAATTATATCTTACCGAAATTGATTTTTGATTAAGGTTGGAATCTGTGCTTTTTGCAAAGGTAAGTAAATGCTAAAATATCACATAATGTAATGTAGGAACGTAAACCTTTAAAATAAAACTGCATATGCACCATCATGCTATTTCTGTTTAAGCTTCTATTTTCTTCTCAACAGCTACTTTTACTAGCAGTTTCATTAAAGAAAATAAAAAGCTTGTATGGCGATGGCACATCAATATTTATTTTACAAAAGTGAGTCTGAAATTAATTATGATGACTTTGAGTTTAGAAACATTTTCAGCTGGATAATCAAGCCAATAAATTTATTAGTGAAAAACGATATTTAACTAAAGATACAATTTGCATTGTGTGTTATTTATGATCCATCCCCGGTATTCAGAAAGAATCCATCTCTCCATACATTAAAAAAGGGATCACTCTTCTTTCTATTCGAATGGAGTTTAGTTAGTATGATTATGTGCCATGGATGAATAAATGGATGGAACCGGGGATACATGTTGGATGGTTTTTAGTAGTAGTGACATTTCATCTTTTTCATACGGATACCAATTGATGCTTTTGGAACGTCAAGTGGATCTCTTCAATATTTCTTTGTGAGTTGTGAGTTCATTGCCACTACCATCCATCCACATACATAAAAGGTCCATATAACTCATTTGAAAAATAAATAATACGGATTATCTCTCCGCCCTGACTTTATCCATTACGGACTTTTGCACACGCACCACACCGACAAGTCAGTGTATTACGACATCACCGAATACACAAACTATTGTGAAATGTTTTTAATTCCTTTTTTGGTGGGTGGGTTCATTTCTATAAGTCTAATGATCATCATCATCATCTTCTTAGTTAATGGTTTATACGATAAATCTATCAAAAGCTTATTTATATAACTGTAAGCTTTTTCCTTGTCCCGAATCCATCTGTGAAATATTAAATCCCGATATTATTAATAATCGCATATTTTAAATTAGTTATAATAATAAATAATTTAAAATTGATATTGATATATTAATTTATATTTAAATTTAATATTGATTGACATGCACTTAGCAACATTTATTTGTTTACTAATGGTCATTTTGTATAGTTTTGTATAATATTTATATTTTTTGATATTTGATATCGTTAAATGTCAAAATTTACAAATTCTAAATTGATTTTTGAGATTTGCTAAAATAGTAATTTTGTGTATGCTTTTTGGCATAATATGTAGAATTTCATCCTAGAAAAACTTGGATAAGTTGTATCATAATGAGCAATACATGGTTACATAGTTACATTATACTTGGGTACAATAATTCATTAAAAAATTCAATATTTTCTAAAAACTGGCGTCTAGAAGTCTTGGTAGTAATAGCAAGGACTAGGTACATAAACCATTTTTTAGGTGTAATTAAGATCAGAAAATAAATAAAACTTCAAATAATTGCAGTAGCATTCCTATGCAGTTTCAACAAACTAAAAACTAATGAAAAGAACTAATGTTAAAAGAAAACCATTATTCGAGGCTTGCATTATCTGTACATGAAAGTATATAAAATCTACCCAAAATTAAAGATGATAGATGGAGCCGTACCATTTAAAAGTAAAAAATGCATCAGTCAGTGGTTTTTCATTTAGCAATTACTAAGCAAACTAAAAATTACATTGAACAACATAAATTTATAATGCGGTTTTTACCCTAAATAAAGATCTGCTCCTGAATGATGCCCTTCAACTGGAATGAATATTCATTAAATGATATTCAGACAAAGTTGGAAATATCAACCTGAAATTGTATTGTACATAACTAGCTAACGTTCATAAAATACAAAACAATCACCAAGCATAAGTCCGGATTGATGTCTATATAATATTACATTTGTGACTTTAGTAATCAAGATTAACAAATAAGTTTACGTTTATAATCTGATATATTAGAGAGAGCCTTCTGGCTGCTAAATGCATAAAGAGAAATAGGATAAAAAATGTATTTACTCTTAATGAAAAGACAATTAAGACTTAAGACAAGGAAGACACGAGGAGAACAAGAAAGAAAGGAAGACACTGACTTGCATTTGCTTTTTGGATTAAATTTTTTATGAGATTGAACTTTTGTCACACTGGATGGAATAAATCCGAAGGCGGAGTTGACAATCAACCTTTTCTATTCTTCATCAACTCACAGTAAATTCGTTAAGATGTTCTTGTTCTTTTTAACCTATCAACTGGGCCAAGTATAAATTATGTGTCACTGCATAAATCATTGTATTCGCATCATTTCCTTGATCAGTTGATTTTAAACCCAAAACATCTCGTTTCTTTTAATTCGGAGTGAAAATTTATGTAGAATCGTTTTGGTTTATTGAGATAATGCTAAACTAAAATTGCTAATTATAGTTCATTTAAATGTAGCTCAGAAATGCATATGAGACTTTTTTTGCAATTTATTTTGATTCTAAAAAAGAAATAAAGAAGGGAAAGAGGCCGAATCATTTTAAGTAAAAAACCATAAAGGTGTGGATATAGTCACGCACCCTTGCCCCTTATCTTTTTACTTAAAGGTTACCTGCCGATAGTGCCTCTGTTTCTGTGCCACAGTACCGCTCCCACTGTCTAAAATTAATATGCAGGCAACCATGTCTTAGGATGAATAGGATGAAGGGATTTGTTCATAAATTACGTTACTTAAACGGAATACAATTTCTTTCTGATAATTCAAAGTCTTCAGGCAGCTGATGAAGCGATTTGTAAACAGTCCAGAACCCATATTTTACGGTTGATCTTTGGGGCAGCTAACGCTAAAACGCTTGCGCTTCTGACAATAGTACGGGTTGGGACGAGTGCTGTAACGAAAATATCTTCGATCTGCCGACCACTGATTGACGCATCCTCATACAGGTTTTAAACTTATAAGAAGTCCTTTAAAAATGCTCATAACATCGTCCCACCTATTTCACATGTTTTGTAAACAACCCCAAACCAGTTAAGAAATTTCGGTTATTTCGAAGTAAAGCAAAGCAAAGTTACATAATCTCGTAAACTCATTCAGTGTCCGATTCTAAAAAGCATATTATCCTCCCTTCCTCATCTGATATGCTCCGATGTATCACAAAAAATGCGCAAGAGAACAATAGTCAGGTAGTAGAGAAATTCTGAAAAAAGTATTGAAGTTAAATGAGAAGGGAGCGGAGGAGGGGGAATGAATTGCCATGATAATAAAAGATGATGATGATTCTACCTGTTCGTCATGATGAGATGATGATGTTGCTAGATTGCATCCTGCCCTGCCTGGTTGCAGAGTTCATTTTTTGGGTGGATATGAAAATGTTAATCCGGTGGAAATATGCGTAACCAGGAGCATTATTCACTCATAAGGGTTATTTACCATGAGAATGTTCCTCTCTTAATACAACCCTCCCTCCCTCCTTTTCTGTATATCCGACCGAACCAAAACGATCCAAATCATTTCACATCCACCTGTGACTTGAATTCTTTCACATTTTCTCTTCTATTCATAAATCTCGAGCTTTTTCAACGAAATGTTTGAAATTTGCATTAGGATGTGGTTGGAATTCCTGAAATAGGAAGGAAGAATCATAATCAGTGTGGTGGTATAACATTACTTACATGTAAAAGTAAAAGTAAATAGCAAAAGTTGACATTACTTAAAAATCCGACATGTCATTTCTGGCAACTTAAAGATCTTCGTCAGCACATTTTTTAGACAATTATAATAAGCCATAGTTGTTCCCCAAATTATGTCAAAATGTTTACCTGGATTCTCCTACTGTCTACCCGGAATACCAATTCATCTGCAAACGAAACCTAGCAAAATTCCATACAAAAATAGTATTAGTAAAATCATTAAAGACGCTTTTGTGACTAGGAATTATGATGCCTTATGATAAATATAAATCTACTTCTTGAACAAATGGACAAGAAAGATTCAGATAAACGAAACCACATCACATTATTTATGAAAATGATTTTTTTCCTCACGTTTCATTTTAAACGCAACTTTTGTTAAATATGTCGCACATTTATTAAAAAAAATAATATATGAGTATAAAATAGAGGAGAATGAAATGATTTCATAGAAAGACATGAAATAACACAGACCCTTATGGAACTTGTCATTAAGTATACAAAGAAAAACAGAGGTGAGAGGAGTTATTTATTTTGTTGTGAATTAATGCAACAAGTAATGCTAGTGATTGGGAGCGGAGCGGAGTCATTTTCCTAAAATGCAATTCTTTTTACAAACATTAGTGAATGTACGTATAGAATATTCAGGTCGACTTGACTTTTTTGATTAGTATCATCGTGGTATCTAGGTTCACTTTCCGGTGGTGGTCAAGTCGTCCGCTTTTTCTGTTTATTTACCCACTACTACTACTTCTATTTTACTATTGCTATTTTGTTTATTATAAGTTTAATATGTACAAAGTGGCAGGTTACAGGTGACTATGAAGGTGTGGTGGCCTTGGCTTTTGTCCATGGGAACCGGGTGTGACATCCGGTTCTCCCTGATTTACATCTTTTTACCCTCCCTACCTTTAATGATGCTGATAGTGATGATGGGTATCACAATCAGTATATTCCCTTACGTTTTATAAAATGAGAAACTCACCCGGTGAAACTTTCAACCTGCATGTGTTAGATTTAATCAAATGAAACCCAGGGTAATTCATTTACTACCCGGTGATTTTCATCCGGTTGGATTTTTTTTATTGTCCATTCATTTAATTGTAGTTGGGAGGTTTTGAAAAATCCTTTGCATTTAGATTACAGTTGTTTATTTTCACACAACTATAATATAATACACATTTTCGTTCTTTAAGTCGTCATAAATTTTGGTATGCATCATTTTGGGAATATTTGCAATGATTAAAGGTTACCAAAGAGAGAGTAATCGCTGTGTACTCTGTTCTAACGTTTCATGGACAGTATGACCCAGCAATTTTTTTGTGCAATATGCTGACAGGTCTACTAATATTATTTTGTAAGAACTTTTCAAAATGCATGTAATTCTTAAGTTAATGTATTCACATTCATCAAAGACATCATCAAACCACTTTAATCCCTTTTGAATCTTTAAATCAAGTAAACTTGAAATCAGATAATCCTACTCCCACTTCTTGCAAAATGCAACACGTGCATCAAATAGATACAATGCTTACTGCTAATATTTATGATTAATTTGGTTTGGAAACGAAGAGAATATTGCCATAAATAAATCCATTGTAACTTTGCATAACGTCCAGTAAATAGATTCTACACATATCAAGTTCTTCGGGTACTTTGTTTAGGTAAATCTTCAAGGTTTAAATTCATTCACGCATTAAACGATGGAATACATTCATAGAAATAATATATTCAAAGGTAAATACGAACATATTTGGCTCTTGAGATAAATGAGGGCATAAGGGACAAAAATAACGAAATCGGGTACAATGGAAATGAACCTAAATAATATTATGCATAATAAAACATATAGGAGACATAATATAAAGTTGAATTGCATTGCCATGAAAGGTTAGTCCGGAAAAGACAGTTGATTTCGTAACAAATATTATGCATAGTCATTCCTTATTGACATTTATCTATTCCTTCCTCGAACCAGTTTTGATATATTATTATTAATGTAAAGAAATCCAGTCAAAGGTTTTGATCATCGGATGGCTTCCACCAGGCTTCATACAAAATGTTTTTTGACCTTGTTTCTTTCCCAGATACGGAGATAATGAATAATAATGATGGATTTATATGATATAATACCAATAACCCTGGTTTGGTTGATGGCTATACAGATTCCTTACCAAATTTTGTTTAAGGATCTACTAAAAGTTCGGTGTTATTTCCATTCCTCTCGTCATCAAGTACGGATTTGTCATCTTTTATATTAAAACGTTTACATGTGTTCATAAAACATGGACTTTGGCACTTTGGCCTATGGAAAGATTTAATCATTATTAAAATATTTAAAATCAAGAAACTATCCAGGGCATCATTGACACCAGATAAGATGCACACGTTTCCAAAATCACGGTTTCAGTAAAGTTATGTAAGGCATTGGGAATTTTTTTAACTTTTTATGGAATTTTGAAATAAGAACTAAATAACTAAAGTGACCGTTCGGTTTCCAATAAACTAAAACAAGCATTAATGATTTCAAATCAATGCCATAGTAGTTACAGAATCATCATTAAATCCAGTTCCAGAGTAAGTTCAACACAAATTCTTGAACATCGCATAAGAACAACATTGCTGTTGTATGAATTATTCCATACTTTTCCAAAAACATCTGTCCGAATAATTTACCATTTGAAAATTCCCATGACTCTATGACCGGTCCTGTATCCCTAGTGTAGTAGAATCAATTCAATAAAGTTTTAGTATTATAATCTTTTCTGTGACCGAGTTGAACTTAGTGATTTTTTTCTTTTGAATTAACTCTTTATAATATATGCATTAAATATTGTTTTGAAATTCATTATTTATTCAATACAAGACAAGAGCAGTAATCCTCCGTTCCTGACTTCTCTTCTCTTATCACTTTTCTTAAGAAAACTCCCTCCGGTTAGTCCAATAAAAAAATCTCCGATATGAATGACGGAATTTCTAGTGCATTTGAAAAATAAGATACTGAAATAGAAACTCATGCGATCAACCAGCATTACCAGCAGTAGTGGCAATTAGTCATAAGTCTTACCGTGTGTACTTAAAGTGATAAGAGAGAGGACGGAGACAGAGATGATCATTTTTATTACCCTAAGTGGGAAAGGAGCTTATTCATGCTTATTCATTATAATAATTCATCATTTCATTATTAAGGTCATTCCCTTTTTTACTTAAGCTAAAATAGGGAGCTTTTTGACATAATATTATCCTTGCCCTGAATGACCTGATCCCCGGGTCGAGTAGAATAACTGCATATTCTGCCAGATGTTTAATAGTTTATTTCACCATTTCGGTATTTAAGATATCAATGGATTTTTTTGTTTTATATATCTTAGTCTTATCTTTAGAAGGGGACTCGTTTAAAATTTAAATTTAAGTTAATCAAACCCATGTTTTCAAAGTACTCAACGGAATTTGTTTAAAATTCTGTGATATTTATCTGATAAGTGATATGTGACAGTCAAATAAAGATTTGAGTATTAGAATTTAGCAGAAATCCTTTCGGGTTTTTGAAATCATTAAATATTGTCAAACGATACGCAGTTTTTGATATTATGCACACAAAGATATCAATGGATTTTTTTGTTTTATATATCTTAGTCTTATCTTTAGAAGGGGACTCGTTTAAAATTTAAATTTAAGTTAATCAAACCCATGTTTTCAAAGTACTCAACGGAATTTGTTTAAAATTCTGTGATATTTATCTGATAAGTGATATGTGACAGTCAAATAAAGATTTGAGTATTAGAATTTAGCAGAAATCCTTTCGGGTTTTTGAAATCATTAAATATTGTCAAACGATACGCAGTTTTTGATATTATGCACACACGGTTTATTATAGAGTTTCTCATACTTTAGGCGTTAAAGATTATGAGGTTGTGTCTCGATGATGAAGATGATGTTGGACTAATAAAGTGTTTATTAATGCCTTAGTTCTGAATCATAAAACTTTTATGCTAATCTAAGTATTACATTTTCATTCAATTTGCTTTCTCTGATACAATGATTTAATTCTATTAAATACAATATGAAACAATACCGGAAGTTTCATACCGTTCTAATAATAAAAAAATCCTTTCGCTTAGTCTGTTTCATACAAACATTTAATTCTTATTTAATCTCACCAACAAGCTCAAATTGTCTTCATTATAAAACATGAAAAATGTTATTAAAAACTCTCAAAATTATCCTTCAAAATTATATCACACAGTTTAGCAATAATAGAAGGTTTAGATATTGCTTTAGATAAAATGCATTATCTCTTTCATCATCTCATCACGTAATCCGATCACGAATATAATTTGCAACATCCCGGCCGCCCGGGTTGATTGTTACAGACATAAATCTAGGCTGCAAGAAGGGGTTCAATTGTAAAAGCAATAGTGTCGAGTTTTTTAAGAGTTGTTCAGTAAAAGTCAGTAAGTCTGCATACAATAAACGCTGGTTTTGTGTATATTGTATTGCTTATAAATCAGGTTAAATAATTTATTTAAGAAATTTTTCTTATTTTTTTTAGCATTTTCTAAGAAGATAGATTGGGTAGAGGATCACAAAGACAACCTTTAGGGTTGACATGTTTAATTTTAATAAATTCTGTTCGGTCCTGTTGCATAATATATTGAAACCCTTTTGGTGAACCCTGTTTGTCTTTTCAACAAAGTCTTTATTTATTCTAAAGCCAAAGTAATTTTGAAAGTTAGTTAAAAGATTTTACCCATTTAACTTTTAACACGGGATTTGTGCATGTTCACTTGAGTTATATTATAGCTTAGAGAGTCTTAGTAGGTTTGCCCGTGTCTGCTGGTAAGATCCGTGCTACTTTCTCATGAATCTTGAAGATTCTCGTTTCGTTATATTATTCTTTTAGAAGGATTTTGAACAATTGGATCGTGTTTCGTATTTCACCTGTATTCAACCCCAACTCGTTTTGCTGTCAAATGTACCTTTAAAATGAGGTTAGATGGCTTGGCTTATAAAGCTAAGTACAAAATGTGTTGGTTTTTATAGCAGAGTTTCTATATTATGTTTTATTCTACGTTGGGATTTTATTACCGAGAAGAAGAGTAAATTGAACTGAATTTCTTTTTGTTACGTCCCCCCTTCATTCTCGTCTCTCATCATATTTTTCCCATAGCTCACCGATTTTCGTTTCGGTTTGTTGACTTTAAATTCTTTTACATTTTTACCCTTGTGTCTACCCTATTTCTCGAATCAGGTGTTCATAAATAACTCTTAGGATTTATTACGCACTTAGAATTCAGAGTTATAAAAATTAATGTTTGCAAAGTGTAGACCCGATTTCGTTATTTTTAATGCTCTTGTTACTGTAATGTTAGCTGAATTTCACTAAGGCTAGATTTTTCGCATACCTATATTAGTAAAGTATTTTTCCTTAGGAGAGATAAAAACAAGTCCATTCATAATTTTAAGGTATCTTTAAGAACAAAAGTTTTGTATGAATACTTTAACAATTCTTTTATTCCCACAATGTATCTCATGACATACAAAGTTTCTCAAATGCCT
This sequence comes from Isotoma viridis, assembly GCA_034696425.1. Classification (NCBI taxonomy): domain Eukaryota; kingdom Metazoa; phylum Arthropoda; class Collembola; order Entomobryomorpha; family Isotomidae; genus Isotoma; species Isotoma viridis. Next base: position 25,875 of record JAQGAA010000131.1, read on the forward strand.
GAGCATTTTACGACCACTAACAAAGACCGACTTGCCTTTAAATAATTATATGAATTTATACATGCATATATTTATGAATATAATTATTTATTAACTGTTAGGGTTCAGTGTGGGCAACTTGAGGATGGGTAATTTTTATTTTACCTGTTTTACCTGGCTAGAATTTCTTGACTCGGTCCCTTCCTGCCTGGCACCACCGAACCAAGGAGCTCATCCATCCAGTCATCATATATTATATGCATGTAACTTTAACATCCAAGCCAGCCAGGGGTAGCATTTTATTCATCCGCATGTGAAATACGCTACGGCTTATTTTCTTTTAATCCTAAATCCAAACCCAACTCCGACTCTCCGACTGAATTCTATTCTTTTTTAATATTATCCTTCCTTGTATTTCTTGAAGAAGTCAACTACATTTTAGAAATCTCCTTCATTATCCTCTTTTAAAATGCCAAATAGAATGTCTAGAAACTAAATGACCCGACTTTACAACTACTACTCACTGTTAAGTTGAACAGGTGGGATTCAATATATTGTAAATACAAAAATGTAAAAGAATTTTAAAAGTTAAAACGTTATTTTTATTTATGTCTGCCAGTTTGTATCTGATAGCTGGGCATACAGTTTATAAATATCATGCAAAGGCCCAAAAACTGCTTGCTATTATAGCTATTTTCTTAAAAAACAATTAATTTTTGATACTTGAGGGTCGCAGTCACCACCAGAATTAAATTTTAATTTCTTATTTTCAATGCTAGATTAAATCTATATGTTTATAATTTTACTGCATATTATAATCTCAATCCAATTTTCAAAAGAGGAAAACTAATAAAACGAATGGAAGTGTTCAGGTTCTGTGACAAAGTTGGTGGATTTTTAAACAAATGCTTTGAAAGCTTTGCAATTTTGCTAATTTCAGTGGACACTCTTCTTTCCTATGGACATTTCTTTAGAATATACCTTTCATAAGATTTAGTCCTGTGTCTCTGCTTTCCATGAACATCCTACTTTATTGTATGAATTTTATTTTTTACAGTAGCTTTGTAATCATAAAAAATCATTCTGGCATTATTTTATTTTAATTCTTGCATTTACACGAGTCCACACATGACAGAAATGATTCATGAAAATTCATTAAAAAAAACAAGCTCATATTACTGCTTGTTTGAATGCATTGCAATATTATACAAGACAACTGTAAAGAATTATTAAAGTGGATTCATTTTAATTATCAAATAAGCCAACCCCCACCATATACCATCCAACCACCATCATCATCTTCGTCGCTTCTTCATTAACCATAACTTATTAACTTATAAATACATGTATCAATAGTAAGTACATAATATACACAGACACCATTGCATTATTATAACCATCTTCTGATTTCTTATCAGAGACGAGAAGAAAACCCTCGTCGCACTTTCATAAATAAAAATAATAACAAACTCATCCGCATCCATCAGTGGCATTAATCTTTTTCATGGGTTGTCCACACTTAAATCTTTCACGATTTATCATTTTGTAAAAGAGAATTTCTATTTCAGGAATTTCCCAAAATTCCCCAAAGCAATTAATTCTTGTTGGAATAAAAGCTTAAAAATTATCAGTATTTTGAATTAAATAAAATCCGAACCCACTAGGGAGGAAAAGGTTTAACATTTCAAATCAATAGATTGGACAAAATTCATTATAGAATCTATTTTGGTATGTAGATAAGCTCCTAGAAATGGTCTATTATTCTGAAACAAGGACTCTGAATCATTCTTATAGAAAAATAATACTAATGGCCATATTGATATATTATGTCAACTACTGATTCTTTAATGGAATTCATGAATCTCTGTTGACTTCCATGGAGAGAGAACATGTAATGCAATAATATAACCGGAATCAAATCAACATAGCTTATAACGTATAATAATGGCATGTCGAACTGAATATTGACCTGAAAGCACAAAAGAATACTACTGAAGATGACTAATATGACTAATGCCTCACGGACTGACCCATTCCTTTATCTTGATATCTCCTGTTTTAAGACCTAGAAAGCAAATACCTAAATCACTTAAGGGTTCAATTTTTGTTGTGCTTACAATATTATGAACATGCAAATCACAATACACAACATTAAAACACTTTGTGTATCAAAACATTAACCTTTTTTGAATGAAGGGCTGAGACTACACCGGGTCCTTACAATTCAGTAGTACCAGTTGTAGTTGTAGGAAAGTCATGATTGAAACCGATACACAGGTGCAGGAACGGCGTGCGTGATTGTTACATACATTCAATTGTCATTGCTTTAAAATACGATACGATGACCCTTTACAGACGATTCCTTGCCATTTTAAAAAGTAAATAACCTTGTGTACCATAAATAGAATACATACTCTCTTCCGAACGTAATTTATGGATGGTGCATTTACTACATTTACACACTAACCGATATAGGAGAATAGACATTTAAACCCAAATTTGAAGTTTACATGTATTTTAAAATTGGTCATAGCTTGAAGAGAATAAGCAAAAGCAAAGTAAACTCATTATCATTCAAAGTTTGAAGATACTCTCTCTGTCAGTAGAAGAATGCAAGGTAATGTATAATGATAATGAGCATTAGTAATATCCTGATATATCGGGGACCGGGTGATTTCGGGCGAGGCAACAAGTGGCTGATGCTATGTGGTGGTGGTAGTTAGGATAGTACATATTATACACACCACTACCACTACTAACTAACTACTTGTTGTTTGAATATTCCAAACTTCAGTTCCACAGAGTCTTGCCCTATACCGGGTTAAATTCCTTCTTCGGGCATACATCCTCATGCTAACCGCTATAGCTTTCAATGAGGTTGGGTTTTTTTCTTTCTATCTACCCTACTACACCAACTTTATACTTCTTTCTGTTTGTCTATACATCATACTTTCAATATAATATTATATGAACCTTTTTCTCTACTAAAATGCAATGATGATAAAAATACATACAAGTAGCGATAGTATAAGGAAGGGTCGAGTCGATCGGGAGAAGACGAGACCCGAATTTCACAATCACTATCACCGACTGCCACCACCACCTAATACTATTCTGCCTTCTGTCATAATTTTAAGTGTATGCTCTACCAGCAGTAGTGGTGGTGGTAGTCGAATTAACTGAATTCGTTCCTATATGTATGTGATTAGATGAGAGAGAGCTAAGGCCGAGAGAGAGAGAGAAACAAGTTGTTTGACTTTTCAGTTGATCGGTGCATTCGGACAGGATCGCACGTTTTTTCATTTCCCTTCAGCATTTCAGTTTAGTACTCACTAATCCTTATCTTTTTTCGAATTTAATTAAAAATCAATCTTATACGATACGAAAAACTAATCATATTTTACGATAAAAACCATCCCAAAGTATTTTTGCAATTTGTAAAATATAATTTCTCTTGTGAATTATAAAAAAAAATTATTTAATTTTGCATTTAAAAAAGGGCTTTAAGTGTATAAGCGAGTTATTATTTGTTGGGTGGTTAGGTTTTTGTTAAAAAGTTCATACTGACTGACTTTTAGAGTTTGTACTGTTTGAGTGTTTTGAGTGTGTGACCTCAATCAGCTTCTGCAAAAACCCTGAAGAAACAACTGGTTTTTCACGCATATCCTCCTTCCTTGGCTTGAACACAAGAAGAGAGATAACATTGGCGAATTGTAATCATTATTGTTGTAAGTCACATCTGATTTTTCTTTTTACCTGGCAAACCACACAACATCCCTTATAAAGTTGTGGTCGGTGGTAGTAGTAGTAGTAGGGAACTTTTGGATCTCATTCTTACCCCGAGCAAGGAAAGAAACCAAAGGAATCACGTAAAGGTATATAGCGGGGACATAGGGTGAATTCCTCAGCAGAACTCCTGAAAGTAGTAACATTGGGAACCAGTATCAACAGCAACAAGTTGCTTGTGCACACAGGATCATCATCGGACGGTCGGGTACGTACGTGTACAAGGCAAGAGTTATAATAATAGGAACCCCCTCTGATTGTGTTTCGACTCCCTTCAGGACTAAGTAATAATTCAGACTCAGAGAGAGAGAGAAACCCATTCGACCACCTGTTCACCGTTACTTATTAGTTTCCCTGAGCACCTCATTGAGGCAACATCGTATCATCCTTCTCTAGTTCAAACGTCATCATCGTGTTCCACATTAATCAAGGATTTACTTCAGAAATCCCCCACCTACCTAAACTATATATACTTACTTTAATTATTATTAGTTAGTTAGTAAAAACCTAATTTTGAATTTTGAACCCACTCTGGGTCGAAAGAGAAACTACCGAGAAATCAGTGCTGTTGTGTGTTTTCCCATGATTTTGAATACATTTATCTTGGATAGTTAGTGTCGTGTGTTTTATTTACAATTTACATTAAAGATTAAGAAAGTTTTGTGCTGTTGGTGGTGTGGACAAGAGAAAAGAGGTTTTTTGTGAATATTTAGGAAATATTACACGTTGACCCTGTGGACAGGGTTGAAAAAGTAGAAATGGAGTCCTTACCTCAACCAGGGAGCCCAATGTTACTACTTTCAGGAGTTCTGCTAACCGCTATAGCTTTCAATGAGGTTGGGTTTTTTTCTTTCTATCTACCCTACTACACCAACTTTATACTTCTT
>JAQGAA010000132.1:0-30517 GCA_034696425.1 Isotoma viridis
CATGACAAGGTCCATTCGCCTTTTACTCAATGGGGTGATATCATGAGCGACAAAAGTTGTAACAATATCAATTGCATTAGATTCATGAAGGATAAGAGCATTTTGATTCTCCAAACAAGGGCCCTGACAGAATTCTGTGAGAGTTCGGAGCGTTTGATTTATTAAGCCTATATTGTGTTCATCAACAAGAAGGCCAATTAGACCCGGACTGCCTGTGTTTGAGTCAAAAATACAGTCCAGGAAGTACAATGTTTGAGAAACCAAATCCTGATTGTCTGATTTGTTTCCTTGTTTCCGCAAATATCTCTGTTGACATACCACATCTCTTGTCATTTCCCAATTTCATTTTTATCATCACTATGATAAATGCTCTCCTTCTTTCTCCAATAATAATCCCAATCACAACTATCAAAAATACCTGCATTTCCAAGTTATGATTCTCACATAACAACTGGAGAAACCTTAGAGAACTCTCCAATAGCTTTTCACGGGGATGTTTGAGACTGGATATTGCGTATCCATCTTTTCTTAAAACAGTTGTAGCCACACCAGCCCAATCGTCTTCGTCGTCATCGAAAGAATATACATCATTATTATTCGAGGCTCCGCTTCCTACCAAACAACTTTCTCTATTAATACTTTATAATATTTAAGCTTCCGGAGTAGTACAGAAACTTTCCCTTTCTCTGAATATTTCTGCAACAAGATTCATTATTATTTACAAAGAAAAGTCACCTTTCATCGCAGCTAGTCTTTGAAATCCCATTACGACTTCTTGAGTTGCATTACGCATATCTTGAGACATTTTTTTCGACACCCTTAGTATTCTATGCCCATCTGTATAAATTAATTTGAATTTAATTCAATTCTCTGTATCTGATTTCTTTCATTTAGTTTAATTTAACTAGGAAAAGTTTACAGGGCCCCCTCCCATACTCATTTCATTAGATTACTGGATTGGATGCCTTTTAATTCCTTTTGCATACGTACGTTTACCTTGTGAAACATTTGCTTTCGCCAGAGTACTATGGGTAAGGTGAGATTTGGAGTCTCCTCTTGCAATGTCACTTATCTTTGTTTTTGCTACAGAACGAAAGTCCTCTCCAACTTCTCGTAAAATATCATAAAGAACCTACACAAGGGAAAGATTAGAAAAGTCTATGTGTTACAAGTATATAACATTATGTAACTACTTCAGTACAGTGGTTGACTATAAAGGAAATAAAATATAAAGCTGATGTGCTGTCTAGATGTTCTGGTATGAAGCAACAGGTTTTTCTGAAATCTTACTAAAGAGCATGCTACTGGGATGCTGTGAATAAGTGTCAAACAACTATCTAGGCAGAGAAAGCACATAAGGCCTAGACTTTATATAGCTGCTTTCTGACTTAAGCTATGAGTTGAAGACTTATCATGGCGATAGTGGTTAAGTGCCTTGGTATTTGTTGTAATACCTTCATGAAGTTATGGCTTTTTGAACAAGAGGAAAGATGATTGTAAAAGCTTCTTTGTAACTCCACCGTCTCCCCACTTAAAAGCAAAATCCCAAGATTAATGGACTGTTGTAAGACATCTGGAGCTTTGTCCAACTTGGTCAAAAGCATAACAACCAATCTGGATGCTCCCAACTGGTCCAGAATGTAATGTGGCTCCCCAGATAATTTGCCTTGCCCTTAAAATAAAGTCAACCGTGGCATAACCGAACAAACTGACTGGGTTCATTAATTCGCATTTGTAATTTGTATAGACGTACAAGAACTACTGCTTTCTTTCTCCTTGAGACTAAGCTTAGAAAGGAAGGAAGTGGATCGTTTACTTTTCTCCAGATATTTCTCCAGCAGATTTCCATGTATTCGTTGGGCCTATTAAAATGACCAATGCTATTATCATTTAAGGATTTGCATTTGAAAACAATCAAAATATACGAGAGGAATATTAATTTAGTTTGACATTAAAGTTGAATTGAACCCTCTGGATTCTTTGTCAAGATAAGCTGTTTGTATGTTTATATTTATGGATGTTATTAGACCAACCCTTTCGGTACAAATTTCTTTTCTTTCCAAAATGTCTTGAAGTATACCAAGAATACTAACGCATAACTCGCTTTCTCCTTCATCTGCTAGTTTCTCTGCATGCAAAATAAATCTAAAAAAGAAGCGTGTACATTCGGTTAAAAATTATTTTTCTATTGGCAGGATTTCTAAGAAATTTTTTGTAAGTATATTGAGTTACTTTTCGATAAGTTTTCCGTCCTCGCACAAGGTGTATGCAGGAGTTGACTTAGGAAAAAGAGATTCTGCTCCACAGAGAACATCTGTCAATGTAGTTGTCTCAGCCACAATCATATCTTCAATAGCTGGCTTTACTTTCCTTACGAGATGTTGTATTTCCTGTGTCATCTTATTAGAAGAAACCACTGGGAGCTAGAGTTTAAAAAATGATCAAGTCATCAAAGGCTTACATAAGAAAGTAATTGACTTCACTTTATCTCATACTCATAGAAATCGAAATAAGATTCATATTCAAAGTAAAATTGGTTTATTCGTCCAACCTCGTTATGAGATCTGGCTTTTGGAATATCCATCATAGAAATCCATTTCGCCCTACGACTCACTTCGGATAAAAACATATTTGAATTTTTTTCAATCTCTTGGGTCAAGTAAAGGGGCAAATAGATTAGTTGAGATGAGGCTAAAAGATCAAGAAAATCCAAAAAAGAATTCAATCATTTTTTCAACTTGAGTCTCTAGAGAGTCTCAAATATTTAAATCAAATTTCTTAAACTCTTACCTGCTTTGTACATAATGTTCAAACATTTTTGTGCTGTGTAAAGTTTCGTAGGATGAATCCATTTTGTCTGAGTGAGACGGTAAATTGCTTTGAGTAAGTTTATAAATAAATCCTTGTGCCCCTGTACATACATGTATGATGTAAAATTACTTTGAAATGCTTCCAAAAAATAAAGTACTTAAATACCACTATTTGTAAAAGATTGTAAGAAATTATATATTTCTTACCAAAATGCAACCTGGAGAATGGGTTAAGATTCTTTCGAAGAATATTTTTACAATCGAAATCAAACCATCAGTAACATAACTCTGACTTCGATAATCAGCTTCGGCCTCAGCTAATGAAGCATTACAAATGTTGACTAGTTCTACGACAAAATGTTTTTCAAATATTGTCCACATTCTATTAGAGCTGAAGACACTCCTTACATCCACCTCTGTAACTAAAAACGCATGCAGCAAGAACATCACGTAGGCTTCTTTAACCTATAATAAAGAAATGGATCGTTTCATTGCAATAAATCTTATTATTGTTAAGTTCATTTTGTAAAAATTTAAGAAAATGTAAATCATTGCTTACATCTATGGGGTACTCAACATTACAGAGCACACTAACAATCCTATCCAAAGGTAATAAGGACTGACACATTGTTTCGGTATAAACATTTTTCCCGATTGTACAGTATGTTAAAAGTTTAATCAACTCAACGTGAAACCTGGTTTTGTATTGGATTCAAATTTAAAATTAGTTTGCATATTCTTTTAATTCTGAAATATTTTTTTCCAAAAAAATTTATTTTTAACGGGAGAATAAAGCTTACTTGAACTTTTCAACTTCGCTTGGAAATAAAGCTGAATCTCTAGATTTGTGAGTTCCGAAACCAAGGTAGTTTACAACATCATCATGAAATATCGCAAGCTAAATTCAAATAGCATACTTTTATGTCAAAAGATTTTTTGAAACGTGAATGTTGAATTAATTCAACGGATTTCCACATGCAAATAGTATTAAACCTGATAGACAACTGTTTCTTGATTCCTGCGAACAATACACTGCTTGGGGCAAACAATGGTCTGTAAGGCTACAAGGTAGTCAGAAGCTGAATCATGACGCTCAGGTGGGTTTTGAAACACTCGCTGGACCAAGTGTTGAATAAGCCCATCTGTTACGCTTGCACAAAGTCGGATGTTATCTTCATACACAGCTTTAATAGCTGCTGCTTCTCCAATCCAAGGCTTTAACATGGTAATAATAGGTTTAATTTTATCACTATTACATTTGTTCAAAATCATGCAAAACTTCTAAAAACTTTTCTAAAAGTTTACCTCCATTTTGATGAGATCTTTAATATGGTTAGCCATAATGGCTTGATTATCTCCATTGGCCGCACAATAAGCATGAAAAAATTGACTGATTTCCAACATGAGGTTTAAATGTGTTTCATCTTTTGAGTCTCGTAAGAGCTTAAAAACTTCTATAATGACTTCTTCCACCTTACACTCTCTGAGTAAATGTTGGTTTTGGCAATTATTTGACACTGTTCCATCGGAACTAAGATTCACGCAAAGCCTGTTCATCTTATGTAGGACCTAAGATGTATAACTAATCATTAAAAACTATCCGAAATGGTAAATGCAAATTTTTACATAATCGTAATTTCCATTTACCTCAGAAATCATAGGAAGAAAACTAAGCAAAGGATATTTCAAAGAGGGTGTTCGTGCAATTAAACTGTGTCTAGTAGGAGAAAATGATTCATCACGATTTTGGGAAGCGTTTGGGGACATTTCATCCGTTGGATATGTTTCTGTTCCGTCCTCAATCCCTTCATCCATGCTTCGATACTAAGAAAGCAAGTCAAAAGCTTCTAACTACAGAAAGGCAAGAAAAGCTTACGGAAGAAGAAAATGAATCTGTTCTTTTAGAAATGAAAGTGAACATCTTGGAAATTTATGAGGTTTTTTTCATTAAAATCATTCTTTTGAGATTTTCAATAACTTTAAAATACTTGTTTATTTGAATTCTAGCATATTCACGAAGTCATCTTAGACTATAGACTTACTCTTTTGCTCTCTTTATTAAAACAACATGCAATAGACGGGAAGTCTGTTGCTGATATGGATTTGGAAGACTTTATGAAAATCTTTGAGGATAGTGTTAATATTTGGTAAGTATCAACATATGCAAATAATGCTTGTTTTATACAACTTTCTGTTTGAAACGTACTTTAAATGTTAACTCGGCATCTTCAGTGACGATGATTCCAATTTTCTCCGACTTCTTTTGTACAATGTGGCAAGTAAACGGAAGCATTATCCTCTGGTAAAAAGTGCTGTTAAATTGCTCATGTCCACATTTAATCAGCGAAGAAGATTGTTTCAGGGATCCCATTCCGTAAAATCCAAAACGAGCAAATTCTTTTGACAGTTTTAAAATCTAGATAATTAAGTTTTTTGTCATGCATGGGATTTAGAAACAACGGGGATGGTAAAATTTGCTAACGTTTTTAAAGAATACCTCAACGGAGAGTTTGTTCTGAAGAATATCGTGGAATTGACATTTTTTAGCCACAATGTGTAAGTACTTCTCAATAAACACCATAGTCGGCTCAAACTTTCTGATTTGAGCTTCTTTAATCTCATTTCTCGTTGCATGATGTCCATCGTACCTTATAAATGAAAACATATTTAATTAATTATTCCTGCATAAATTTAATTAGAAAAATGGTAATTGATTGTGATTGTATTACTCTTGCACAGTGAATTTAGGTTCCTCCCACCACAACCTAGACAGTGAAACTTTTTTTTCTTCCTTTTGAGGCTCAACATCTACATGGAGTTTTCTAGCTAAACGACAACAAGAAATTCGCAATTCGAAAGGCAGAGATTCAGCAGACATGCATCTAAACATACAGATTAAAAAATTTGCATTAAATCGCGTGGTCCGTATAAGAAGTGTCATTTTACTTTATCGTAAGTTTATTTGCCTTAATAGAATTTTTATATCCATTCGAGACGATAGTTGAACTATAGCATGACTTTGCCTGCCGAGGCACATATTAGAGAATAAGTCAAGTTGATGGCAATAGTATTTTAGAATGGCTGCATCTTCGCCAAATCCAAGACTTGCTTTCATTGCCAATTCAGATATACTTTTCATCTATTTTTTTCAAAACATTTTCATTTAAAGAATAAATTGAAAATAAAAATATAATAGCTACAATTACAATGAGCCAGTTTCGAACCTTTGAGCCATCTTTGTACAAAGTAACATCTCCGCTACACACTATAGGTTTTTTTGCCGTTTTGTCATGATCATAAACTGGAGTCGTTCTGCGATTAAAAATTGATAAAATGGTTGGAATCATTGCTCTCACTTTGACCACTTTGAGTAGAAGTACCCACTCAATCAGAAAGAAGTGTGTAAACAAACCTAGCTTCCAATAACGCTGAAAAGTTTTCCTGACTAAGTAGAACCTTGCAAATAATTTCTTGTGTACTTGGAATGCCTAGTTTGTTTGATACACAAAGATCTGAAAGATGATCCAAGAACCTGTAGTCCCATCTGCAAATATTTTTCTTGAGAAGACGAACAAAAGTGTTGACTTCATTCACGGTAATATGCTTTTCTAATAACATTCTGTTATTGTGGACCAAAGCTGTTATCGTTTCTTCAGCATGAATATCCAACCCTATTTGTTTTTGCATGAATCCAAAGCGTTTTGCTATATTTTCCTGTGTAATCATACGGTCAGTTAAACAAAAATCAAGACTCGCATTTTAAAACGTATATGAAAAATATCTTTCAATAAGTATAGAATGGTTTGCTTAGTACTAACCTGATTTTTTCGATATTTTTCTTGACTAAGGCACAAAACTCGGTAGCATAATCTAAATGTATATTTCCATTTTGACTGTATTGTGCCATCTTCATCTTGAAATGCAGGAAGCAAGTTTCCTGTGTTTTTATCCATTGAAGACTAAAACCGTTACAGTTAAAAGCGATTGGAATCAAACAGTACTGACAACCAAAACAATCCTGGAAACTGTTATTACCTGAAGAATTTCGAAAACATATTTCAAGAGAAATTGTTCTCGTAGAAGCTTTTGTCTATCTCTTGAGACTTCATGCACTGCAAAATCTAAAGGATCTTCTTTTTGATGATTTGAGTCGGAATCCGAGATGAAAAATATTACTTCCTTTAACACGTTGCATACTTGTCTAAAAACATATAGTATATCGTGAATTATCAATATAACCGACATATCCAAAGAAAGCATCAGAATTAAAAAAATGAAACCTTCTATCGTAAACTGTAACTCCACGTTGCTTCAGCTTTTGAGAGAAATCCTTCAAAGCTTCACAGACATCGTTAACAAAATCCAAATCTCGAACTTCTAATGGAGATACAGGAACCACTTGAAAAGCTTCTTCGTCTCTTCGATTTGGGCAACAGATTAGCTATCATTTATGACAGTACAAAGAGTTTCATTAATTCTGTATTTTGCAGTTAATGATCTTAATATAATTTTAACAATAACTCTCACACAAACCTTAGACATGACTGGGTTTTCTTCATTTACGTCAATTGGACTCTTAGTAGCTCTAACCCATCTTCGTGTGGAATAGTGTCTCAGTCGAATGTAAGACGATTCAGGTACAACAGCTTCATCAGTTTCTGCTGCAGTTGGACAAAACTCAAAAAGCGTTTGATTTCTGTCTTGAACCGGAATTGGAAATATGGTTGGTTCTTCCCCATCGTCTACACCTATGTAATTAATTATGAAATTAAAATAAGCTAAGGGAAAGTATATCCATAACAGGTAGTCCTTTGCGTACTTAAGCTTTGTGGGGATTCACTATATCCTGACGTGTAAGCATATGGATTGCCATCACAAGCGACATAAAGTCCCGTTGCCATATGTTTAAGTCTGTAAATAGAACTCCAGTACCCTGCACCGGACAGGCATGGGTCTTGTTGTAACACCTTCAAAATAATCATACCAAAGAATTTCATACATAAGAAAATTTCTTAAACTAAGAATTAAGTAAAGCATTAAATACCTCGACTTCCCATAATGCTTTACTTGACGTTGCTGAGGTTGCGGTTGCTCTTTGGGTAGTTCGTAAAAAGACATATTGGAATTGCTCATAGGAATCCAAAGTAAGAAATTTTTCTTCGTCAACATGAAATAACCTAACGACATCTCCACCTTTCAATATTCCTGGTATATTTTCTGCATAGTTTAAAAATAGTACTAAAGACCAAGCTTTTTTATTTGATGAAAAATTGACCTGTGATTTAAAAATGAAACATTTAATATAAGTGTTTGATTTTTTGTTTTAAATCACATAAAATATATTTGCAATTTAATAAAAACCTCATGTGACCCAGGGTTATCGTTTAGACAAGATTCAGAAGCATGTAAACATTGTTGAGTATTTCCAGAAGCGGTCAATATTACTTCATCCCCAGCTACAACGGAATCTCCTATTTAACCATAATAAGTTAAAACCAGAAAAGTCATTTTACATAGGTACAGGTACTAAATTTCAATAATTAATTTATCTATACTGACCTAAGGCCCTATGTTTAAAAGAAGGAGTGATTTGAAACCAAGAGTACTCATTTCCATGTCTGTCTAGATAGACGTTCATTGCCAATTTATCTGATTTTGCTGGAATCCGCTTGTTTACAGTAAGATACTTGTGAGATTTCATGTGAAGAAGCTAAACAAAACATAATGAATAATTTATAAGTTTTTTAGTGAAAAACAACAATTAGAAGAGAAACAGAGAAAGGCTTTAGAACGAGTAAGACAAAGTGGCTGATTTACTTGGACGTTACTTCCATACGCCAAAGGCATTCCGACTTTCTTAAGTGTGTCTTTCTCATTTTGATCTCTTTCTAATTCAGCTGCATGCTAAAAAGTATGAATTAAATATCATAAAGTTGTTCCGTTATTGTGTGAAATGAGTTTTATGCAAAAATCTCCTTAAATTGTTACACTAAGACTCCTCATCAAATTAACTTCCTCGTGAGTTCTTGAAGTAATATTTGTTCTTGATGCATGCCAATATTGTTGTTGAGCGGAGTATCTCATCGCAGGGCATAATTTGAACAAGCAATCTAAAATGTGGAATATTATTGGTTTTATTTATTTTCAAGTGCTAAGATATGATAACAATTAAACAATTTTTATTAGCATTCGTAACACAAACCTCGAAATTTTTTCGGAGGATTTTGTAGGTTTCCATTTCCAGGACATACGACACATCTATCATCTACTGATCTGAAACGGTCATTACATAAATCTTTGAATTAATTCCTATTTTAAAAAGGTTCGGAGAAATAATCTGTTTTGGAAAGAATTTTGAAATTGAAATCGAAAAGAATAATCTTGTCATTTTTTATTTATGCAAAAAAGTATCCGATTTATATTCTGCACAAGATTTTCAATTTTTTAAACAGTATTTGTAAATCTAAGCTCAAACTTCTGGTTTTAAGTTTCTTATAAAAATCATGTATGACTACAAGGCTTTTAATGTGTTTGTATTTGTTGTCTGAAATTCCAACCTCATTTAACTAACTAACAACTTTCACATCATCTGAGAATTCAAGTCAATTTACGACATTTTGTTCAAAAGATTTTTATAACTTATTAAAATATTCATAGTATCATTTTGGTACCAACTTCTGTTGGATGATTTAACCATGAAATAAAAAAATGTTTGTAAATGCTTAAAAAGAATATTAGTCAACAAAAATTTAATAAATAATCTCAAATTCACATCACATCATAAGTTGAATCATTATTTTTAACTATGTACTGATTGTATTTTAAAATACAATAGAGCAACTCATGGTAAAATCTCATACTAAACATTAAGAAAGCATTTCTTCATACTTTGTGTACCCAACAACATTTGACACGTTGCTTTGAGCCAGATATGATTTAGATATGTATTGATATTTGAGATCCCGTCATAATAGTAATAAAACGAAAAATGTAACCGGAGCTGAAAGAAGCTTAAAATACAATACATTAGATAATAATGACAACAAATAGTTTTAGGTTTATAGTGTGACTTTGAGCTAACCACTATCTTGTGCATACAAATGAATGAAGTCCTTGAGACTCAATGAATAAATTCCATACACATAAAAGTACAATTGCTACTGCAAACAACACCTAATAATTGCCTCATGTACAAAAAAAAGTTATTTTCTGCTTAGAACTGACAGAGCCCATTAAAATAAAAAAACAAGCTTATATTTGTTTTGAACATTAATTTTCATGTAGTATCACGAAGAAAAGGATTTTAAAATCTGTAAATAAATTCGTTGAAATACCCCAAAGTGCTAAGAAATCCGGCAATCATTCCTTCCCCATAAATGCTCACAACATCTCCGAAATGGAGAATCTTTGAGTTATTTGTAATATCCATTTCAAAATCTTCCGTAGAACTTTAGAACTTATGCACCAATAATTTATAATATTCAACACTTTTGTTAGAATTTAAATATTATATGACTATGTATTGTCAGGTTTTAAATTATATTTCAAGTGTCATAATGCAAATTTGCTCCATACTTGCAGAGCAGATTTCGTATTTGTATTTATATTTGTCGTTCGCTAAAGTAATTCATATCGAAAAATAAGGGGAAGTTATAAGTTAAAATTATTTAAACTAAAGTTAAAAAAGCATAAATAATAAACCTAATTGGGAAGTTGGCACAGCTGAGGATGCAAAAGCGAGAAGTCAGCTTAACACAAACTGTACTTACTAGTAACTCGAGTAGTTAAACTCAAGGGAATGTGTAAACTAAACCTCTCACGAGACCAGTTAAGCAAAATGTTGGTTATTTATCCTAACTAAATACATTTAGAGATATGAAAACATCCACAAGCGCATACATACACACATTCATTTAAAAGAGACAGGTGAGACACAACAGGTAGGTATTCTGTGATGGAAAACAACCAAATCTGGTTATACCGCATTACCACAACCCCATCCCAGACCCCATAGCTATACTATGATAAACATTGGGGATTGTAAATCTAAGTTGCGATTTCTTTAAATAATAACATGTAAGAGGATGTGTATGGATTCTGCTTTATTATCTTTGTTGTTTATTTTACTTAGACTTGAATTTGCACAAGAGTTTCTTGCATACATTTTTTCTTGAGTTTCATAAGATTTGAGCTGTGTAAAAAGCTGGAGGAGAAAAGAGATATTCATTATTGGTAAAATACCCATATTGAATTATAGGATTCCAGCAGGAGACTCGCATTTGGCATTTAAGCATAAGGCATTATAAATAGGTATTGCCTTAAAATGTATTTAAAGTTGTAAAAATCTAAAACCGCTATAGATAAGGTTTAGGTAAGAAGATACAAGAACAGATATCGGTAATACTGTTGTTTGAGCGTGTTAAGTAATGTATTGAATAAGAGAACAAACATCCGGTTTGGGGAATTCGGATATATGGCTCTAAGGATTTTTAATAACTGCCTACATACTAGTAGCATGATTAATTATAAAAATAAATTGTAAGTTACATGCGGGTTAATGGGTTTTCAATTTTGCATGGTTAGCATACCCAGTACAAAAGATACCTCAATAAGAAAACCAATACCTCAAGAAGTGATGAAATGATAGCAATAATATGAATGGTTTGTGATAGGAAAAAGTGGTATTGCCATATACAACTGAACATGACCACAATGAGTTCAAAAGAATTAATTTTATTTGATTATAACTATAAAAAACTAATAAAGCAAAGTATTAAATATCTCATAGGAAAAGAAATAAGCTTACCAAGCCATTTGTAGAATGTATGAGTATATTATGAGTACATCCTCCTACTACTTAATTTTTATTTAGCATTTGTCATTCATCCCAGTGACAAATTTCCAAACATGTTTCGTGTACTCTTGAGCCTGCATTAAGTCGTCAAACCTAAACCTAATACTAAAACAGTTATATCTGTTTGGCCCTCAACATGCCTATATGCCTGTGTAGTAAAGTAACATGAGATTTAGTAAGAACCTTGTGCCTGTAATAACTTTATGGATGATTTCAATCAGTATTTATTTAAACTAAGCATTAATACGATGAGAAGCTAAACAGTGTATTCAATTTTCAATTTCTTCCAAGCAACAATGAAAAACAAAATGACTGGATTTTTGACAGATTTTCATTCATATGCAAATTTCTTTGAGTTTAGAAGTTTCCAGATTCAATCGACAAATAATTCATACGTCCATATGCTTATATGCCCATACCCTTTGGCTAACTCTGATTCGCTCTGAAGTGTCTGAATTGTAAATTTGTCTTTGTTTGCATTGCATTGTATTGTATACTGTGTTTAATCCTTCTTTTCATAAGACAAACCGAATGCTGAATGAGGAAAACTCTGCTGGAGTATAAATATGACTCAACTTGTACTCAAAAGAATGAAACTTTATTTCTATCAACATTTTGGATGCTCAAAGCACTTTTCTGTACCTGCATTTCATAGATTGTCATGCCAAGAGATATGAATAAATTTTAATAGGAGCCATAAAGGCCCAAAAGGCATTAATGCATGGAGTAATTTGAAAATGGGGATCGTATTTCTGTTTACTCTTCATGGTGTAAGATGAGTTTGAGTAGAAGACATAATAATAAAAAGATTGATTAGGATATCCATTTGATATACGATATGGTAATTAATATGATAAGACAAATACTTCCAGCTCCCTCTCCAAATGCTACCAAATGTACAATGCTATTCATGGCTTGTTTAAAATATTTTCAAAACTACGACTAACATGGATTCTGGCAAAATTAAAATTGTTCAGAAACGAAGTTCATTCACAATTAAAAAGAAACTACAGGTATTACTTTAGTGCTAATCAAATTGAAAGCTGGAACGATAAAGATAAACGATTTAATTGTAATATATTTTTTTCCTTTTGAAAGGCCATTACTCTTGCAAATAAACTCGCAAGTAATCGCAAAGCAGCAAAACAGCTTGGAATTAATGAATCCAGCATTCGATCTTGGAAAAGGAATCGGCATGAATTGGAACAACTTAAACCAACTGAAACCCGATCAAGAAGAAGACCACAACCAAAGTTTGCAGAATTGGAAACAGAGCTGTTCCAATGGGTTCAAAATTTGCAGAGTAAAAAAGTAAAATTTACTACAATAGAAATTCAAAAGCAAGCAAAAGTAATTGCAAAAAAAATGGATATTTTAGAAGACAAATTTAAAGCATCGAATGGCTGGCTTCATCGTTTTTTGTGAGTAATTCATTTGTAATAAATTAAATCTACGAGATATAATAACTGTTTTGATTAGTAAACCGGCTTTTTGGTAATGAATACAATCAGAATTCGAACTGGGGTGACAATTCAGCCTGATGTAATTATCCATGAGGTCGGTGAAGAAGAACATCATTTATCCTTCAAAAATAAGGAACCAACTTCTGAATCATCTGGAAAGAAGCGGAAGGTGATGTCCAAACCTGAATCTAAAGATTTTGAAAATTTATGATGGATAGTGAATCTGTTCAGTCGGAGTATTGTGATATGAATCAAGTTTCAATGTGTTTTGGTTACTTATTATTTACTGTATACGGATGTTTCCGGATATATTAATCTATTAAAGAACCATTTAGACTACAATTTATATCTTTTAAAGTTCTCCACGAATGCTTTAACAGTGCTAGGACCTTTAAATCACCCTAGGTTCATACATCCGGTAAACCCAAACAAGTTGTAACATTACCTTTTTTAGAGTCGTAATAAATTACGATTGCAATACAGCTAACGTATGTATCGTAAAATTGCAATTACTTTTACTTATTAACAACGTATCGTAAATGTAATGTTACTCACTCATTTTTATTCAGCGGATGCTTAATTTTTCTTACAGATACAGAGAACAATCCGTTTTGGAATAAATACTCAGTTAATTTCGAAAACCACAACCATTTTAATTCAATCCAGTAAAAACGTTCGCTTCATAACAGATAAATATTTCTTATTATTGCTCTACACGTACGTATGGCTTTGATGTGTTTAAAGTAAATCATAAAAATAATCCAGCCCCTGTCCAAGCTCCCAGATTGCTAGGCCACATCCCAATTCTTCAGCAAGTTTTATTCGCCGCCTGATGGACTGAAGAGTTGGGAAAAATACTGTGTGTTTTCCGTTTTTGTCCCTATAAGTTTATTAAGAGAAACAAATGATGCTTCAAAATATGTCTATACTCAATGAATTCAAAAGTAATCAAACAAAAGCCATACTTGACTTCAAAATAGTGTTCCTCAACATCTTCACTCCATTGAATGCTTTTTGCCTTCGACAGCAATTCCAAATAGTCCTTTCCTACTACAGGATGGCCTCCAGTTGATGTATACTCGTACCCGTAAAAGTTCAACCCAATAAGGAACTTCGACCTTTCCGCTTTATGAGGAGATAGCGCTTTGACACATTTCTCAACCCATTTAAGAGGACTGTTAGCACCTGTAATACAAAATAAACAAAGCTAATTCAAAAATATTCTAAGAGCTATTATAACATCAAAATTTCAAAACGTGTTATTTTTATACCTGGTCGTTCCGGGCTTGAGTAATCGTAAGTCATGATAGAAAAGTAATCCACGTAAGCATAAATTTGCTTCATATCCTCGAGTTCAAACATGCCTGGTTTCCCAACATTGGTTATCGGTGGTGGAATGACAAGAATGAATTTGAGATCAGCTTTCGTCAAAGCTTCTCCAAGCAATTTTATAAGCATCTGAAGGGCCTTCCGAGCTTGCCCTCCCAATTGACTCCATACTTCCAAGACAACTCCATCGAATTTGTATGCCTAGAAAAAGTAGCAATTTATTTAAATAATTTTTATAAACTATGAAAGAGTATCTTCTTAAGCATTAAGCTCCTACTATAATTCAAATAACGTATTCAACCCTCTGTAACAAATAGTTTACCTTTGCAGACATAACAATTGTCTTCGTCAGTTCTTTAGGCTCTGTCCCAGTTGTAAATAAGGCATAATAATCATCACTGGACCAACCATCAAACAAGATCCTTGGAACAACTGTACAAAATCATTAAAACAAATGTATCAGCTTTACTTACAAAAATCTCACCTAAACATCTATATTCAATAACCTTGTTAACTCACTTTTTACTTGAGATTTCTTTCCTCGCTTTCGAACATCTCGAACCCATTCATGATCAATATCCTGAGTTCCAGTCATATGGAATGTTCCTGAAGGTTTTCGTTTTATTTGCAGCCAAACAGGTGAGATCATAGTGAATTTATTGGCAAATGTCTTTGCTACATCATAACCATGATTATTCCACTATAAATAAAACACATTTTTTGTTTAAAGATTTTCTATCATTTTTCCTAAAACATAATTTTCTAAGAAATATAATTTAATAATACTTTATACTTAATAAACTTTACCGGTGTAACATAACCTAAGACAGCATTTGTGAAATTTCTTTCCGACGTTTTCTTGCAATACGCTCCGCTTTCATTAATAATTTCTGAAGCCGAAGGACTCTTCGTTACTAAATCTCGTTCAAACACCGACTGGGGTACTGCTCCTTTCTATATCGTTTCCAAACAACAAAACAAAATTAATCATAAAAAAGTTGATTAAAATACATACAACAATCTAAACAGTTTTGAATATTTAAACATTTAACATAATGAACTCAACTGAGTACGAAACAATAATTTCAACCTTTATGTGTACAACAATGAATACAGAATATATATAAAGTATTATTAAATAATTAATACAAA
This sequence comes from Isotoma viridis, assembly GCA_034696425.1. Taxonomy (NCBI): domain Eukaryota; kingdom Metazoa; phylum Arthropoda; class Collembola; order Entomobryomorpha; family Isotomidae; genus Isotoma; species Isotoma viridis. Next base: position 15,609 of record JAQGAA010000132.1, read on the forward strand.
ACACAAAAACAAAACAACCCTCACTAACTAAAAGTGCATGCACCTTCAGTCCCCTAAAAAATCTCCACTTTTCTTAAAAACTTATTAAACTTACCTTGACATCAGGTGAGGTAAGTGGATCTTTTGACTTCTTATCACTCGGAGAGATCGTAGCCTTTCCAAGATGTGCAAGAAGTACCAACACCGGTAGGACAAATAGCTGGTAATTTTTCATACTTAGTTTGTTACCTAATGACTTGAACAAAGATTACCTAACTTTTAATTTCATAATCAAAAGGTCACTTAAGAATACAAGCACCAACTACTACCACGGCAAACAAAGTATTAGTAAACTTTGACAGAAGATATTTTTTCTTGACTGACACGGCAGTGATATTAAAACTGACCGCTACAAGGTGAATTCCAACCTGCCAATAAAGAAACCAACCAACCTCCTGTCTTTTGCAGCTCAATAACCTTAAAAGAAAAACCACCTTGTATTTTGTCTTGTGTCGGCTTCTCATTCACTATGTCTTATGTCTCTGTTCTTATTACATTGTAAGAATACAATAGCAAAAGTAGTATGGATTTTAAGATTTTGGATGATCTCTATAGGGTAAGCTTGATAACTTACCTGTAACTGCAAAAAACGGGTTTGTTACCTTGATTATTATACGCGAATTTATTGTACACCTGCAGTGTGTGTACAACATTTTTAAATCATGTACGGATGATGTTGGTACACGTACTTTTGTATTTGTAACAGACTTTGAGAAAGAAATTCTGTTTTCCAAAGTCATATTATGACTCTGAAGTGTCTGAAGATGGCATGTATATAGGTTATGAAATTAATTTACATTTTAAATGTATGATTATTATGATTAATGATGACGATTGATTAAAGATATTGATATTGGGCCAGTTTTCTCGAAATTTTAATCATTTGTTTTGTTGTTAATGCTTAAAATACTTTATTACTTAGTGTAACTTTTAATCTTTCAAAATATTGTTAGTATCTCTTGAATTTAAGTAAAAGTTAATCTTTTAAGAGATTTTTTGATATCACAATCTGCATTACTTCGTTAGTTCCTTCTAAAATTTGATGTACTCTTATATCTCGAAGATATTGTTGGATAGGGTAGTCCTTTAAGTAACCGTAGCCTCCAAACATTTGTAGAGCTTGGTTTACTATCTGTGAATTATAAATATTTTATATGTTAATAGCTTCCTTGTAAATTGGATTTATGTTGGCTTGAAATTTTGGGCTGAGTATTAAAAAAAATAATTAATTTTGACTAGACCTTACGCATGATTTTAAGTGCAAGAAGAATGTAAAAAGTACTTACATTGAAACATTTGTCTGTAGCAAATAGCTTTGCCATACTGCATAAAGTAACGACATCAGGGTGATTGGAATCAAGAGCGTTTGCTGCATTACGAATCATCAACCTTGAAGCGACAAGATCTGCAGCCATTTGCGCAAATTTAAATTGATTGTGCTGAAGGGAAAAATTTTAATTATTTAAAATGAAAAATTTCCATAGGGTACATGCAAAGCAATGAATACACTTCGCTACCTGGAAATTAGCTAACGGCTGCCCAAATTGTTTTCTAACCAGTAAGTGATCTCGTGCTGCTTCCAAAGAAGCATGTGCCGCACCTAATGAACATGAAGCTGAAATAGAACAATTTTATAATTGAATTATTACTGCCATTTCATATGCAAAAAATGTGTTCATGTTTAACTTATACTTCTTCAAGTTTAAATCTAACTCAGTACCAATATTAATTCTTCCACCATTAAGACCTTTCATAGCAATGGAGAAACCTTGACCTTCCTTCCCAATCAAATTTGTAACAGGAACCTTACAGTCTTCAAAAATTACAGCACGTGTTGGCTGAGAATTCCATCCCATTTTTTTTTCTTTTTTACCGAATGATAAACCTACGTTGGAATGATACAAATTTTTAAAAAATTCATGGGTATTTTTTACCTACAGTAAATAATATATCTACACAGAATTGTTTTATTTTAACCTGCGGTTCCTTTTTCAACAACAACGCAAGATATTCCCTTAGGCCCACTATCACCCGTTCTACACATCACGACATAAACTTCTGATTCACCGGCACCACTAATGAAAGCCTTTAATTAACCAAAAATTCAGTCAGAAATGTACAAAGTATTATACATTAAAGATATTAAAAATTATTATACAAGGAATGGACAACCTTTGACCCATTTAGAATATAATAATCTCCTTGTCGTTTAGCGGAAGTTGATAAAGATGCAGCATCTGAGCCACTTCCCGGCTCTGTTAAACAATACGATGCAAATTTTTCCATCGTGGCTAGTGGTGGAATCCATTTAGATCTTTGTTCTTCGTTTCCAAATGCATCAATCATCCAGGTGCACATACTGCAGATGGGTTTCACAAAATATTAATTAAGATTAATTTAAATTAAATTCCTATAAGCTCTCCTAATTCCTTTCATTTAATTTTTGAACTTTGTTAATCTTTTTATGTATTTTTTATTTTAATCAAGTACTTGTGTATAGATATGAAAGCTGTGGTAGAAACGCAAGATTGGGACAAAGCTTCAAAAATAATGGAAGCATCTAATCGGGATAATCCAGATCCTCCGAAGTCATCTCGGGCATAGATAGCACCAAATCCTAATGAGGCAGCTTTCCTCATTGCCTCAACAGGAAATATTTCCTAGAAAAAATTACACTGATAAAAATCTATACGTTAGAAGTTAACATTTTCTTTCAATTTTTTTCATACTACTGAAGATAAGAAAATGAATTTAGCATGAATTTCAATGTCTTCGCTAACCTTTTCATCCCATTCTTCCATATTCGGTCTCATTTCATTTTGAGCAAAGTCCAATGCTACTTTTTGAACCTGCTTTTGCTCATCAGTCAACCCCACAGATGCTAAAACACAAGAAACACATTTAATAGAAGAAATATCACCCGTTGTTTTCTGAATCTAATTTCAGAAAACAACTATAATAAATGCACTGATGCAAAAAATCATTTAATTATGTAAATTAATTTAAATACTGAGTATGAGCATTTATACAATCGAAACTAGTGCATCTTCCTCCATCTTCTAAGGAATGAGATTTAGCTTCATTGCTTGATTGTTGGAATGATTTATGAGAAAAGCTTGAATATTTTGAAACATTTCCTCCATTGTGGATAATGGTATTAAATCTAGTTTTATCAAATATTCGAGATTCTTTACTGTTAATTTCATATTTTTTAAACACTTCTCTGCAATTCCCTTGTCTTTGACTCTGATTTCTATTAAAAACCAAGAAAGGTTTCATATAATACTTTGAACATAAAAATCTACCAGTTTGATTCGTCAACCCCATTTCAAATATATGCTTCATTTAAATTCAATTTCCTCTGGAAACGATAATCATGAAAATCATGATAAATTTTTATACCCCTTGGATAAAAAACCTACAACAATTGGTACCTCTCTTTCTACCTAACAAGCTATAATTTCAGCTATTCCTCAATCATAAAATATTTTACTAAAAGTTAGTTTAAACTATGAGGAGAGATCCCGGCCGATTGCGTCAATGATAATTCCTACTCTTCGTGAAGGAAACTTCAGCTGCTCAAGGGTGTTATATCTATTCAGCTCTGTCCTAAAAGGTAGAACCAGATGTGTAAAACTAAACATTTTAAGAGAAACCAAAACTTAAAATTTAATTTCTAACAAAATTCCGTAAATATTTTGGAAATTAAAGAAATAAAATTGCACTCATAAACATAAAATTTTGACTAATATTAAGTCATACGTATATTTAAATCATTCAAGTTAACTCACAGACTTTAAGGAGAAAGGCATAATTTTTCATCACCATTGATATACTGTTTTTAGCAAAGATTGGCATGAATGAGATGATCTGACGGAAAAGGCTGCCTTGAATTTTACTGTGAACTGATCTTGAGTGACACCTTCAGCAAAAACAAACTTGGTTAGATAGGTTATGTTTCTGATCTAACTGTGTATAAAAATATATATATAAAATATATATATTTATATGAATGAAGCCGTGGATGGAATCTATTCTTGAAATTTTATATTCACCATCATCAACATCATCAAACTAAAAGTGTAGTAGTATTGTGGTTCGAGGATTTGTGACATATTATTATATTATTATTATTATTATCATTAATAATATTGTTATTTTTTCAATACTAGGATTTTTTCCTCTACGAACTGAATTAAAAGCAAAAAAAAGTTAGATTTATTTTACTGAGTTAGATCTCGACTCTCATCCACTACTGGTCTTTGACATAAGCAACACGTAATTTTAAAACCTACATTTAAAAAAGTGACAAGAGAGAGAGAGAAAGAGGATAGTACATCTTGTTGTGTGTATTCGCTTCACTCGAACTCATTATTATAATAAAGACACACATACATACATGATATTTATACAAATAATGTATTGAAACTTTAAAAGTAAAGAGAGACTCCTCTTTGATATTGATGATCTAATTAGGTTTGAGTTTCAAGTCAAAAAAAAAAACAGCAAACAACAACTTGCTGTCAAATTAAAATTTTTAAGCTAAATTATTTAAAAAGTTAGTTAGAATAAAGTGAATGGAAAAAATTTCAAAAATTGGCTTTGGAAAGATTGGATTGTTTTTAAATTGAAAAAATATTGTGGCGATCAAATAGTATAAAGATACTTAGAAACTTAGAAAGAGTTAATTCAATTTAAAATTTAAATTGGGGGAGTTTTTAGATAAGGATTCTAAAGTTTTTCTTTTTAAATTTCAATTAAACTTTTATTCTTTGTTTCATGGAGAGGATATATTAGTGTATGAATAGTTGGAAATAAAATAATTAGTATTGTAAGATTATTTTTTAATGTGAATTACTTCCATTGGGATTTGTCAAGACATTTATTTGGCTGGAGGAGTTATATTCTATGATTTATAACAAAGGCAAATATAAAGATAAAGGGAGAGTCGTAACATTATTGGGATGGAAAAAGACTAAAATTTTCTTCTTACTTATTTCAAGGTAGTCGGGTAAGTGTGATTTTTATTTGTTTTTTAATCGTTAAAAGTGTGTGGGTTTTAAATTGTGGAAATGGATATTTTTTAATGAATTAGAAGTTTATGGTATTACGTGTTTTAAATGTGAAAGTATGCTGCATAACAATATTTGTTAGTAATAATAAGATAATGTAATAGTGAGTTAAATGTATTTATTTATAACAGCTGAAGAATTCAACTAGAATAGGATTTTATTACAATCTCTAATTTCGTTTGATTTTTTCATCATTTTCAGCATGTATTCTTCCAGTTCAATTTTTGGTTTATTAATTTATTAAGTATTAATAACTAACATTGACAATATTAGGATAACCCAATCAATAACCTAATCAATATTATGTGTACTGAATTTACACTTTTTGTTTACTTCATTGTGCAATTTAAAAATTCTTTTCGTCCATTTTTTATCTGTGATTAATTTGGTTATTTAACATGTTTGTTTTTAGTAATGGATGAAAATAGAGATTATTGAAAATTGACCTCAAATTTGCTGTCATACAAACATTTTAAAAAGTTCTAAAAATTGCTGCTGAGCTTTTGCACATATTTAGGTTTTAGTCTAAAAGTTATGGCTCGACATTGCCATCCATTCACGTAAAAGTGAACACTAATAAAAAAAATAAATCTAAGCTAAATTCTAGTAGGCAAAAATAAGGATGCAAACTCTTCATTTTTTAATTTGCTGCTACCCATCAAATTTCAAATTAGCATAAAAATATCCACACGACTATTATAAAACTCAGTCAGTATGAGAATTGTTTAAAATATTTTGATAAGTCTATTTAAATTTCATTTTGTAAAAAGCATTATTCAGTAGATTTAAGCTATAAATTTTGTTTACGGCTGCAAATTGGTTTCTAATGGAAATTATTATATTATCTAGTTGTTATTTTTGTTGCATTGCATTTGATACAAGCTTGAATTTAAAAACTTAGCGTTTTAATGAATTTTGAATATTTATTAAAGTGCACGTTTGTGTGTTAATGTGTCAAGAGAGGAAAAAAGTAAACCTTTAACTCTATTTATATATTTACAGCATCTTATCTTTTCAACTCGAGGTGAAAAGAACGATGGAAGGGCCGATATCCAAATTCATGCATGTTCAACAACCGGGTAAGCATAATTATTATTATTTTTGCCTCTCTCAACCTCTCTTGACACTCAAGAAATTGTACACATGAATGAAATCAAGTACACATTTGTCACGGCAGCTTTTTGCATGAAAGATAAATATCTCAGTGTGAATTTGTACTACAAGGTTAATAGTAAAACACATAAAACAATTTCCTTATCTCAAAAACTAAACGTAAACGTGTAAATTGAGCTGCATTTATAGCGTAATAATAATATTGTAAAGCTGGATATATTATGGGCATGCATACTCTAAAAGCATTTTTACAAAGAACAACTTGATGCTATATTGTCATCCCAATTTTTTTGTCCCTCTTCTGGAGAAACTAATTTAATCAAATTTTTTTTGGCTCAACTCCAATTCAACAATCAATTGTATGTTTACTGGAATTGTTATGAAAATATTATTATGTTCAAGTGTTGAGCTTGTCATATTGAGCTTTCTTTGCTACTACTAATATTTCCTAGTTATTTGAGTAAATGTTTTAACTTATGCTTGAGTTAACTGGAGTTGCCAATTTTTAATTTGTTATTATTTCTTTTTTTCTCTAATTGGAAATTCATTAGAATCGGATTTCAATGAAAAATACGTGTTACAATTTGTAGTATAATATGGTTTCCTATAATTCTGTTGGTGGTGATAAGTGGTATCAGGTTGCGGATTTGGCATGCTTTATATTATACAGCTTACGATAATTTTAATGGGACGATTGGCTCAGCATCGGGAGCTTAAATCACTAACTTTCTGATGCTTCAATGAGATGTTCTCTCAATTAATAATAAATATTATTGTACTAATAATTCATTCTATAAATTTTCATAACCTTCACACCCCTTGTGTAGAACTAACTTGCTGAGCTACTACATTCTAAATAATACATAATCAATTTTTTTTCCGGCACATTGTCAATAACAATTGAATTGCTTCTTTTCTTTGAATCTGTCTGTAACAATGTCGGACTTTTTTACAGAGTCATATTGGCATCAGGCCACTAGTACCTCTGCTTTCAAAAGTCCTGATCTTATTGAACTGAGTTCCGATACTGAGAGGAATTCCAGGCACGGTAAGTCCATCACCTTCACAACGATACATGTACATAGTCTCTATATAGTCATACATTAAATCATTGACATTTAATAGGCACATTTTGGGTGGCCACAATATATTTTGTTTCGTTTCATTTTGAATATTCAATCACGGACTTTTTAAACATTTCCTTTAATCTAATTTAAAATTAAATTCGATTTTCCTCAGTTTAGTAAGTTTCGTTTTGACAAGGCTTCAAATATTACGTCATCTTATAAGGAGACAATGGACATGCTTTTAAACAAGCCCTTAACTTACCTTCTTTTTACTGTCCATTTCTATAAATCTTAAACCTATCATTGTTGCATGTCTTTGATAAAAAGCACACCCTTCTTAAGGCGAATTAGACTTCGTCTACTTTAGCTGATTATTTTAGCTTCATTATTGGGAAGTTGGGAATGTATTTGAAAAAACAGTTTGGAATGCAGAAATTCTGGAATTTGGTTAACTTTAAATTACTAGATATAATATTATTAGAATGGTAATTCGGAAAGCATGGCTTGTTAATGATTTGTAGTTTTGTACACGCTTTTTATTCAGAATTCATTAATGTTCATTGCTGAATGGCTTATCAGAGATTCATTGAGCTTTGTAATTTTGAAGTGCGTTTAAACATTTTATTACATAGTGTTATTTTTGTAGATAAATATAACCTCTTGTTAAGTTTTATTATGTTACCTATGTTTAAATCATTACAACCAGAACTTTCAGAAACTATGTTTTCCTTAGAAAATTAATATAATTTTTTAATCCTATTGAGATATTGGTGTAAAATCAAGTTACCACATATGGTAGGAATATGATTGTAAGAAATAGCATGAAATGTATTAGGAGAAGAACTTCAAAAGAGCTATTATATTTTCCCATAGATTGTGAAATAGCCTGGAGTAGTTACTTTATTAAGTTTGGAATAATGTTTCTTTAAATTTTAGTGGAGCCACTCAATTATTCATCAAGTCAAGAAGAAGTTGAAACAGAAGACGATTGTTGTGATGCTACAGACTCTGCACACTTAAAAGAGGCTTTAGCCGGTGCTTATGATGTGACAAGCAATGATGAGGAAAGTTGTCATTTGCTTCAAACTGAAGATGACTCAGAAAGTTCAGGTAGATTTTAAAACTTAGTGGATTTTTTGCCTTTGTACGATAAAAGAGAAATGGATCTTAAATGATTTTTTTTAGGTTCAGAACATGAGCATGTGGGGAATTCCTCTGAATCTTCTAGCTCACGTTCCAGCTCATCAAACGGAGGGACACTTTCTGATGGGGAAGGGGTTGATGAGCATCGAGGAAGTCATTTAAAGACAGGTGCCGTGGACAATTATTGGGATATGAGCCCTGAGCAAGAGAAATACTATACAGAACAATTCCTTACTTTGCAACCTGATCTCACTGGTCTGGTACGTAAAATTTAGACTGATTAGCATTACGTTATAATGAGTTTTTAAGTATTGATTCCTAGTGAAGGTTAAATTAAAGTTATGAAGAAAAATTAATCTTTTTATTCTGTGTTTGTATTGTACAGGTTAATGGTGCTGTGGCGAAAGGCTTTTTTGAAAAAAGCAAGCTGCCACATACTGAACTTCGAGAAATATGGCAGTTGGCTGATGTAACACGTGATGGTTGTTTGGATCTAAATGAATTTAAAATGGCAATGCACTTAGTGGTATTGCGTCGACACGGTCTACCTATCCCATCCCATTTTTATAACCGACAACCAGATTTTTCATTAAGTCATTCGAATCCCAATCCAGCAGTTTTCAAAATTGGGGGAACAGTCTTGAAGAGTAGTACACAAAAAGCACCAAAAAATAATGGTTCTTCTTCCGTTGTAACGGTTGGAACCTCTCAGCCGTCACCTCTGGTCACCTCTGTCAGTAAGTCTGATGTGAAAATCCAACCTCTTCAACATAAGCGGCCCAGCAAAGGTAGTCTGAAATTATTAATTGTTTGTAGCTTAGTGAATTCGCGATCAGTTTAATGGATTTTTTTTGTTTTCATGAAAATAAAGAATGGACAACCTTTGAGAATGAGCCCATCAATTTTTCTTCGACTTGTGATACAAGTGGCCTCGTGGCTCCTGTGCCTGTCCGTTTAAAAACACCCGAGGATAAACTAATCGCTAGCAGTACTTCTTGTGCGAGTGCCAGTAAAACTCATCAACTGCAGCTGAAGGCAATTCAGAGGCCCAAACTGTCTGGTCATCATCCCAAAGTATCGAGTGGAACTATAGCTCCCCCACCGGTACGGCCTTTTATAATTTTAGCCTTTATATTTAGTATTCATCTGTGAAAACATCATATTTAATAATTACAGCCGCCACGTCGAAAAACTCATGTTCGAAGCTCGTCGTTGGATCTCAATCGATTGAGTAAGTTTGTATTTCATCCATTGCATAAAAAAGAAACAACCACTCAAAATGAAAAGTAGTGCAAGTATAAACAATGCAGAACTATAAGTTAACTACAATGATTATATTTGTAGCCATATCATCCGAGATGCAACCTCAATCAAGCAGTGGCACTCGAGGAGGGTCAGACTCTCAACCTCGTAGTTTTCTTTCTCCTTGTCACCAAGGAGGTGCATTCTCAGTCTACCGGAAACCTCAGGTTCCAAAAGCAGCTACGATTCACGAACCTCCCAACATTCCACCCCATTCTTCCCACTCGCTTAGTAGTAACTCCACAAAGGTGCAATTAGAACAAGAGGTCGCAGATCTGAGACAAGAAAACGCGATGCTTAGTCGAATGACAGGGCAACTCCTGGACCAGCTATCAGCATTGCAGTCAAAGAGACAAACACTTGGATACAAAATTCATCAGCTACACGGGCAATTTTCATAGAACAATTAAACATTCTTATCTTTTCAAAGTATCTACTATTATTATGTACTACCGCACTATACAGTGTATGACTGGTACTGATCTGTCAAAAACTTATCACGATGACCATATGTATTATTCAACCCACTAGTGTAATGGTACTTGTCAATCTTAAGTATTTGCTTACAGTGCCGGCTCAGAAGAACTGTTCTAACTTCTTTGCAAAAGGCACCTGAGTATAATAAAAATATGAGTATATTAAATATTATAGCGGCCGTGGTATTCGGAAAAGTACTGCTACATCTAACTAGCCATTAGACAAAGTCTATATATTATATCCTACCTATTATGTATCACAGACAGTAATGCAAAATTGGTAAATCATTTGTAAACTGACTGGCTGTCTGCATATCAATTTTGCATGCATTACTGTATTATAATGTAACAAGTAAACTATTAGACAACAAATGGATCTTATTTAAAAATAACGTCTGCAGGGGAGAACAAAACATACATTAAAACGCATTAAATCCAAACCCCTACTGTCTTAACTTACTCTAAACTAGGTCCATGCCGTGGTCCCTGTCTACCCACACCTACAAAGTGACTGAAGAAAACTCTTCGCAGAGACAAAATTTAATTTATAAATTTTAACGTATTTACACATCTAGGTTTACAATAAAAGGAAAGACTTAAGAATATAGATCAATTAATAAAAGAGGCGTAATAGTAAAGGAAGAAGAATATATGTACATGACAACGGGAAGCTATGAGTGATAAAATACATTTGTATCGCTGTAATTTGTATAATTGTCTAATTTTAAGAAAAATCTTATCAGTGTTGTTGTATTAAGTGGATCAGCTATTCAGTCAGATGTGATGTGTAGATTTATTACAATGCTACAGAGCTGCTATATGGGGTAGTAGTGAAATGGCATCTAAAAACAATTAACTATGTTATATTTCCTTATTTAGTCATTATATAATTGAGCTACGTCACATAAGTGATGCGATTAATTACCAAAAAATAGACTTGGCTGTAAAAGCTTAAATTTCATGCGGTGTTATGAATAATTGAAATTGGGTCAAATCAAGTTGAGCAAAGATTTAACAGGTGTTTTAAGAGTAAAATCATAATCTGAAGGGCTTTTTAAAAGCTCTGTTGTTGAGGCTAAGCTACAACACCAAAGCGAAGTAAATTTTGAAATAATTAATAATCTGTATACCTTGCATTTTACTCATTTGATTTTTATAATGATAATTCATTACTTTTTGTTTGATTTAGGCAGCCCTGCTATTCTATAAGATCGAAATTGTAAATGATTTATAATTTTATACTCAATTATTCGCTCGCTAAAGTAAGTTGAATCCATGTAAAAGGTTGTCATTATATAAAGGTCGCTTCCAAAGATATAATTCCTTTCTACCTACATTTTATATTTTTGCGTAGCTTTGTATGATTCAAGAAAATCTTTTTATCTAAAAAATATCGGTCTGGGAACCCAATGTCCTCGACATTACATTCCTTATACATTACCAACCCCGAACAATATCTTAGTATTTGAGGAAATACATTACTTTTCTTACATTTTATACCCATAGGAAAATTTTGTAAATTTTAGTGATGCATAGTGTTATTTATTTATTATGCAAATGTTTTATGAAAGATGTTTTTGTCCAATAATCAGAAAAATCAACTGACGAATACAGGGACCGATCAACATTAAAAAAGTTAAATACTAGCGTTTTTCTTTTCTATGAAAGGACTTAAAATAAGTTAAGAAAAGTTAATTGTTTTCTTAAATCCTGAGATGGTATTGCGTTTGTGGGTATGTTGCTGTGTGGTACGGTGATTTGGGGGAATTGGGGTGTCTACTCAAGAAACTTGTAATCTGTTAAATTCTAAATATTTAGAAAATTTTATAAATTATAAATGACTTAATAATCACAATCAGTATCAAAGAGAGAGTGTATGAGTTTGATACCTTGATATTTAGACATTATATTATGTTATTGTAATGTATTTTATTTTGATGGTGCGATAAGTTATAATCTGTCTATTGCTGAATTTCTTTTTCAAAGAATTTTATGAATTCTCATAGAATCGTTGTCAAATTTGTACATACTGTAAACGATTACATTATTCCATCGTCTGTGTGTCTTGATTTGTGAACACAGGCAGATTTATGTATTGTAATATGGTATCTTATAGAGATTGACGTTAGACCGAACTTACCATTTTGACTTGTCATTAGTTTATATAAATCTCTTTTTGTGGCCACTCGTTTCTAATTGATAAGAAATTAGGAAAAAGGGAATATTAACTATTTTAGAAAATTATACTATTGCCGTATTGTGAATTTATTTTATGAGATGAAAAGATATTGATGTATAAGCCTACAAAATAAAGCAGACGGGACATTAAAACTATTTAATGAATGTAATATTATTCGACATACCTTCTCATCTATCTTATTCAGCAATTATTTTGCATCCTTGTATGAAACATAATTAGGACACAGGCAATTACATACTTGTCTTTGTTTTTTACCCTTTTTATATTTTATCCTGAAAGCATATGGAAATATTGATATCATACCATACGATTTGTCTCTTTCTATTTTATTTACTAACCACTTTAGGGAATCTTTAATTAATTGTTTAAAACTTAACAAAACTAGATTTAAATATGTCAAAATTATGTTAAAATTTATTGAAGTGGTTTCCTTCTACCATCACATCCTTAAAACGACATTCAACTTTACATAAAATTAAGTGGCGTAAATAATCCAAGGCAAGCAAGGAAAGGCCTTGGAGGGCCCTTGGCGAAGATGCAAAAATGCGAAACGGTATTAAAAATAAACTGTCTCAAAAATTATCTCAAAATCTTGAGCAAGGTAAAGAATTGGCTTCTCGCCTCTTTACCAAAGTTAATAGAAAGCTAATAATTCAGTATGCCATTACAAAATTTAACTTCTTTTAAGTTTTAACTAAAAAAATAAGCCTCAATTACTTTAAAAAGAACAGCTCAATAATTTAATAACGTGATAGACTATTTTAAAAAGTCTAATAGTTTTCACCATTTTACCTTATGGAGACACTTGTAGCTTGCAAGTCTGAATCTCTTTGATTAAAGCTGGTTGTATACCATTCAGTCGGTGCCACTTGATTTATAGACGTCCAATTTAATTTCAGTTTATTTTTAATTATAGACTAATCGATCATGAGTCAACCAAAAATACTACGCATTGAACCATGCTTCAACGATTAATTGACATTGACATTAGGTTCACATGAGGCCACTAATAAAGTGTTTTAAGGACTAAATGAGCAACTAAGATTTTCCAAAATTCAATTAAAATGTAAAAAATCCACGTAGTTAAAATCAAAAAATTAATCATTGGTGTACCGTGTACCAAACCAAACGTTTATTTCGTTAACTTGCAAGTTGTAGCAGCTGTAACTACATTGCCTGATAAACGGCAGAAAGCCTGCAATCCTAGGTCATCATATTCATATTGATAAGTTTAATTTTCCGGTACCCCAAGATCAATAAATTACAGACCATTTCCTTTAGATCCCAATTTACTTAATCACTTAATATTTGAGCTTTCAGAAAATGACTTTTTCAGTTATTCATTCAATTTAAATTTACTCTTTATTTAGAATGTTTCAAAAGTGATGTAAGCACTATAGTCATTAGGAATGCCGAAATTGGTTTTCTAGTAATAAAAGATAGGTTTGATTTCAATTTAGATTTGTTTTGGAACGTTAGAAGCTTTGTCCGTTCAATTGTTTATTAGATCCACGCACCTTGAGTATACCTTGAGTCCTTTGTCTCATGGCTACTAGGCACATTCATAAATGTTTTTAGAAACAGATTGCAATTTCTCTTGTGAAGGCTTTATTTGAAGCAATTGGTTAACTAATAAAGCGAATCAATTAAGCAGTACAACAGCTCGGCATTATGATACCACTTTACAAATTTTTTTATAAATAAAATATAAATTTGAAAATGTTTGTCTTTACTAATGTACCAAATTAGCAAAAATGCTTTACCTGATATTGTAGAACTGGCCCAGTTTATTATTTAAAGTTGAACTTTACCATTGGTTGGATACAACCAGGAAATTTTTTCAAAAAGTAAAGTCAATTTTGCTAGAAGGTCAGTTTAATATGAGTTTGCTTGCTGGTTACAAATATTTAATTTTTGATGTTTTAACGAAATGCATTTTTCTACAATATATTTCCTTCATAGATAGCCTAATAATAAGCTAAAGCCGCTTATTTTTTTTTTTTTTTTACAAAAATCCGAATTTTCCCTTTTCATAAAACCTACCTGTGCAACTTCCCTTAGCCCAAGCCTAGGGTGCTTCACTTTCTCGGAAAATATTTTTTATCATTTTACCCTTTTTACGAAAAAATTTAAAAACCGATGGGGGTGACACTATAGGATCGTTGAAATTGGCAAAAAGTTAACCATGACTTGCATGTTGTGTTGCTATATGTAACGATCATGCAAATTTTCAACCTTCTACCTCAAACATTATATACAGACTCTACAGCACTTCATTTTATTAAGAAATCAACATTTTTAAGTTAATTTTTACCCCGAGCCTAGGGCTTATGTATTTGGCATGTCCGTCTGTCTGGTTTACGATAACTCAAGAACGCTTTGGCCGATTCGAATGAAATTTTGCACACAGGTGCATCTGGTAAATTTAGGAACCGAGTTCGAAGATAGGCGGTATGTGTCAAGTATTTGACTCGTTGTGGCCAAAAAACCCTCACCA
>JAQGAA010000133.1:0-30489 GCA_034696425.1 Isotoma viridis
TTTATCAACAGATTGGAAACCGATCAAAACCGAAGACCGGGGAACACTAGGATTACTTTTTGCTGTCTTCGTAATAATCTGCAAACTGTCATAATGTAAATTCATCTATAAGTATAACATAGCACCATCAATTTACATTTACACCCCTATTGAGAGGTTGGAAACTATCAAGATTAAGAGCTATGTACTACAGTTGAGGAAACGGTACCGACCTCCCTTTCCAGTTGACAATTGGAAATATTACAATACAGTAAAACATTACTTAAAACAATAATACATCCGCAAAATCCCAGACAGACTCCGCTGGTTTCTTTCATCTATCTCTGCCCGTAATTACAACAATTTAGAAATGCACGAATAATAATTTATTACATTTATGTCTAAATAGAAAAATCTATCTGTTCTTGGCACTAGATTCATTGCGTTTCTTCTATCACAATGAAAACTTAAGGAAAGACATTCGAATCTAATTGTAATACATATATATATATATAAACTCTATCTATAACTCTAAATTTACTTTTGAACCAGATTCAGCTACATTTTGCACTCCCTACACATCATGTAATTATCTGGAAAAGGACGTAACAGACAACTCAATGCATTTCATTTTTGAATGCATACCCTGGACAATACTACGGACAAACTCATCTACAATAGAAATGTGCATTTTAAACTATTATTTCATGCATAATAATAACAATGAATAAAAAGATGGGCAGTAGTAGTCTAGCACTGCTTTCCCTTCCGTAGTATACAAACTCTTTTTTTATTTTTATCGAAATAAAATAATGAAAATGAAATATAGTGAAAAGACTTAAATCGATAGGCCCCACATGTCTCATTTGAACCAAAGTTAGATTTTTCTAGTAAATGAATGTGTGAAAATGTATGTGTGTGATGGTGATCTAATGACTTTGAGAAATGGTTAATTCTCTTATCCCAAAAGAAACTTCTTTCTCATTCAATCTCCTTTTGAGACAAACCTTGTCCTTTGATTCAACTTTCTAACTGTTTGGCCTTTTCAATATTTCATATGACATTTCTACTTAACCTTTAATAATATTGCATAGGTTGGATTTACGGCACACGATGTGATATCGTGTCTCGAATGCACTATTGTAATCTCTTCAACTACAAGAAGATTTAACATTAGATATAATAATACTATATATATTATATCTATATTAAGCTATCTTATTATGTCACAGTTACCCTTTTAATGCTAATCCTACATATTTCCCTTCCGTACTCTGGTACTCAGCAGTGACTAGTACATTTACCATTTTTTAACTTCTTCTTGCCTGACTTCTGCCATTCAAGAAAAATAGGCAGTGTTCCACTTTCACAACTTTCACCACGCGACATGTACATGCATATTATATGTGTTCAGAGTGGAATACACACAGGTACTATGGTTGACGTTGACAGTAGTGCAGCAGTGTGTTGTTAGTTATTCTCATGATGATTTATTATATTTCTACTTGAAATCTATTAAATTGGATTCTCATTTGTTTCAAATAAGGTTTAAAATATTCAACTTACATTACATGCATACCACACTAACTACAGCTTTTTAACATTGTATCATCAGATTTTAGTTTAAAAGGCGCTGTGACGTAAAGGCTTGTAATATATTTAGAAACTGCCGTTTCTAATGTTTTATAAGCGCTAATTGTGTTTTTTATTCGATTCGTTGATTGAATGTATGCATTGGCTACTAATTCATATTTGATTCACGTTAAAAACTCAGGAGAAAGTAATTAATGACTTTCACCATAAAATTATTTAAAGTGAAATTTATCAATGTACAATAGGTAGATAGAAACAGCATGCAATATATGATTAATTAATTGCTAAACACTAGTAGTTTTACAATTGCAACAATAATGTTAAAGTTGCGTTTGCAGACTTAAGATAATAATACTGTGTTAGGTGGCTGATGATGAATGATAATTTCATATCTGAATGAGCGATGAGTAATGGGTTATTTCATATTATTATAACAATTAAAATCTGGTACAGAATATTGTACGTATTCTATAAATTCATTAGGTAACGGAATTCCTATAAAAATCTCTAAATCTGCTAATAATTCGGATCTCTAATGGGGACGATAAACATTACTTTTTATTACTATTAGAGAGCTTTTTGGCTGTTTGAGGAGGTGGAATGGCGACTGGAATAGCACCACTACCATTTCCAATAAGAGTAGTATTTTCAGCAAAAATGGTATCCGTCTTATTATTAGAGTTCGTAGAATTATTCAATGAGATTCCTCCAGTACCATTGCTTTTATCCAATTTAGTTGCTTCATTAGATACAGACATAGATCGTTCATGTTTTTTGGCATCTTCTGAGTTATTATTCTCAATCTCTTGTAAACTATCATGCTTTCCCTTTTTCAGCCCTGGAGGGGCAGGATTGACCGAATCATGCCTGGATATTCGGAAAGAATGGCATGATTGTGAAGAAGGAGGTGGAGTTGCCCTTCGGAATCCCCCTCCGGTAGAAGTTGCAGAATTAGTCCTATTTGCAAGCATGGTAGGTCCACCACCACCACTGGAACTACCACCCGATGAAGAAGCCACAGAAGATGAGCTACCTCTTCCCAAGTCTCCTCTACGAATCCCGGATTCTAATGTTACTTTCCCCATTGTGGTACCCAGCATGGGAGGGTTATTACAACTTGCTTGGTTCACCAGCAGTCGGGCACATCTGGAAAGTAATACATAGAAAAGTATTAAATAACGGGCAAGATAATCTCATGATCTTGTTCAATTTCTTGTAATGCTCATTTTCTTTCTTCATTAGTTATCAAAAAAGTAGGCTACACTTTCTAATCTTAAATGAGAAGCTAGAAAGAAGGGTTCGTGATGTGTCTCATCACAAAACTTTCTTTTGCAATTAATGTTTTCGACTAGATGTATTTATTCAATTAAGTAGATCCCCGAAATCCCACTATTTCAAATGACGACAAGGCTTTTTATATCTAATACTAGGCAAAAGGAAAAAGTATAAGTACATTTCATCCTGGTTGTATTAGAATATAACTTTGTTGTAGAGAAGCTTCTCGGCTTGAGTTTCGTTTCAGAAGGAATCTTCTAACTTTTCTACTACCTAACATATTAGACTTTTCCCGACATTTAGTACCTAAATATACTACGCCTCATGAAATTAATTTCATACAATGAATGAAGGCCATTTCAACAAAGCCCATTGCTAAGTGCATTATTCACTCGTATTACTTTATAAAAACTTTTGCTTTGAATAAATGGAATGTCAATTTGAATTAATTATATTCAATAAAAAGAGAAGGAACATGTATAAAGCTGAAAGACCACAAAATAGAAATGAATATGGCTTTAGGCTTTAACTTATAAAAGTATCTGGTAGAGAAAGCTTTTGTCTGTTGCATTTATTGTTCTCTGCCATGATTTGATCGCTGTCTGTCTCAGCTCAGTAGTCATTGCATAATAATGAAGTACTCTCAGTTCCCATTCGGATTTCATTGATTTTTTATTTAAAATATTACAATATGCTTTTAAAGACCATTTTCTTTCGAACTAGAAAAAGCTTGAGTACTCCATGGTGAATAGTATCCATTCTAAAAATCTGCCTTCATACAAAACAATCAATATTTGAAATTGGGAACGGTTGTTTGTACGTACAATTTACTTTGTGAATCTTTGTCGTCCATAAAGAAGCATTATTCTAATTTGAAGTTTAATAAATGGAAATTCATGTAAAAAATTGCAGTTGAGCTTGAAGCAATAGATTTCAGGATAATTAAATATGTCAGGGTAAAAATATCTAACCAAATAAATACTAATTTATTGCTATTTCATTATTTATGGTTATTAATTTTCGTAGTAACGTTGTATCGTGATATATATTGGGTTTTGTGAATTCTACATAAATCATTTATTAATTCCGAAACATCCTACATCTACCATAAACTATGATTACCTGCAAAGAATGTATTCAAAATTGGAGTAGTAGTACTTATGTCTATCAATAAAATTGTTCCCTTGAAGTTTTCCTGAATCTTTTGTTCAGGCATTCATTAAGATTCCACTTAAACGGGCACATAGTAGTAAATTAAAGCAGTGATTTAAAATTAATGCTACGAAAACACTCTATACTCTCATGTCCAAAGTAAGTTGTGATAACATAATGAGCTTTTTCATAACAGGCCTTAAGTATTCATCAAGAGTGAGAATCTCCCTTGAGTAGATGAAAGTGGAAGCCAAGAAATGGACCATACTTCCGGTTGCCTTTTATAGCAGTTTCACTACTACCATCATCAGCTCACACACCCACTCAAGCAAGGATACACTTTGTTACAGCAAGGTTCTTTTCCTCGGCTTTGGCTCACATTAATCCATCGTAAAGCTACCATCGCCCTATTATATCCATACATACTACAGTCAACAGAATTACCTTACCGATTTCATTTGAGGAGTAAATGGTTCATATATTCCTAAATAATTTCTTTTCTGAAGATGAGATCCTAGTGCAAGTGGTTTTTCATGTTAAATTTTATCCCAAAATAAGCATAAGAAATTACATCAAAAAGGCGTGGATATTTCAAGAGTCAATAGTGTAAGTGGAAATATTATTATATATATAGTAAAACAAGCCCCTAGTTAGTGAGTGTATATTAGAATGAATTGGCTGCGGAAAGTTTTGCACTACTAACATTTTAACTGCTTTAAAATACAACTCACGTGTGAGTATGCAAAAACACAGCGGATGAAATGATCGTTACAAGACATAAAATGCATTATTTATTTCCATCAGCCTTGAGCATGCAGATTACTTTCTTCATAATAATATTATTCACTGCATGCAGTAGTATTTCCAGGAGAGATAACTTTCTCTAGCTTGTGTTTGATACTACATTCTGAATTTGTATTGCATTACATCGCATTATAAAATGGCAAATGCTTTTTCTTCGTCATCCAATGATGGAGATGAACTACCCAATAACATATACACACATTCATGTAGGTAATAATAATAATATAGCTAAAGTTAATCTTGTTACTTTCTCTAGTAATTTCCGAGTACACACTATCTGTATACTCCTGTTCACCTAGTCATCAATCATCTGCTCAAGGTTTATATATCAGGTCAGTGTTGTTGGATAGAAAGGAGGCTGGAAGTTTTGCAAGCTAGGGATAAGTTACCTATAAGGGTTTAGGTTTAGCTCAGACTTCAGACAAGGTTGGAACTCCCTTGGGTGATTGTTTTATGAAATATTATGTAGAAAGCTAACAAAAAACCCAGCGATATAACTCAAGTCAGAACCATGAAATTAAGTAATAAGATTTTTTTACCTTCCGTTTCCTGATTTACTCAATATTTTAGTACAGCTCTAAAAGCTTTTGGATACTATAAGCTATGATAGGATCATGAGTGTAATTGCAGATTATTTGTGCATAAAGTGGAACATAAATAATACAAGCTTAGCAGCAACTGTATTCTTTATGATAATGGAAGCAGTAAGAAATTGACCCTAGTTATTGTTCAAAAATTAATGGTACACTAGTCTTTGTCTGAAAAAATGTTGAGTTGTGTATGAAGTTATTATGAAGTTGAAAGAAATATTGTAACAGTTGTCAACTGAACTTGTTTTTCAACTCTTTTAAAGAAACAAAGAATAGTGAAAGTTATTTTAAAATGTCAACAGTATCTCAAACCGCTGTTGACATAATGTGTCTACACTGACGAAAGCGTCACGGGTTCAGAACTCTAAAGCAAGCTAAACTATAAAAGAAGAGTTCAAGTAAAAAAAAATAAAATTAATATTCTATGAGCAATTCCATTGTCAAAAGTTTATGCTCTGCTAAAACTTTATAATAAAAAACTGTCAGTTTCAGACAAAACTTTTGCAACGGAAAGCAATTCAATTGAATTACTGCATGAATCCTTGCCGATAATTTCATTGCGAGGTTTCTCTTCTGTCATATTTATGCTTGGTTTCAAGACTGAGTTTTTTAGATATCTAAAAATGTTTGAATATTCATACAAATAGCTTTATAAAGGGCCGGGTTCTTTTACTTTGATTTATATTGAATTCAAAAGCATGCAAACTTTCCTCTGCTTCCAGCCAGGCACATATGATTCGTAATAGTTTGACGGGTGTACAAAAGGCTGTAACAAAAACGGACCACTAAAAGTGACCACATATTCTACAAACATGTCACTTACAAGTTTAACACATTAACTTTATGGTAGCAATAATGGGTAAAATCCTATAAAAACTGAGAGCATTTTTTCAGGATCAAAATATTTAATGTCAATCCCAGGATGTAAAAGTAAGGTAAGACTAAAAGGTATATGTGTATTTTATACTCTCACCCTGCCTGTCCCCATCTTCCTTGCTTCAATTCAAGGATCAAGGATAACCGAAATGGGCACGGTTGTGATATTACAACTCACTCAGGCAAGGTAAAAGATAGATCGACGTGCCACATGAATTTCAAAGAAAGTTCAAAGTTTTTGTAGTTAAGTAGGCAGGTTTTCATGAAGGAGAAATTCACTGCCATTGGGGAGAGAAAGCAAGCTAAGAATGTGTTAACAGTTGGTACGGCTCTTGGTAGATTTACAGCTTCGCATGACTCATATGGACATTTTTACGTGTGTGTAAAGGTTACCAATTTATCTATCTCTACTCTCTCTTATACTTTTACTTTCTTCCATCTTATCATTCTGGAACAAAGTTTAAGCACAGAATGTGAACTCATCCACCTATTCTAATAAAACTTTTTAGAGATAAAACGATTTCACATCTTTACCTCTCAGGTCTACATGTACTTGAAGTATATTCCTATATTCTATATAAAAGGTACTGTCCAACAATTCTGTTAAGATTTTAGCAAACTCCTTCAACTTTATTTACACAGAGATCAACTCCAAAGGGAATTGTAAGTATGAGCTTTTGTGCCAACACAGAGGTGCACTTCAAAAAAGAAACAACTTACTTTCTAATCTGTCACTAACATCCTTGAACAAAACTACAAAGCATGCTTTAATGTCCACGTTGTATATGGACATCACTAAAGAAACCATAATATTTTCCTTTTATCCCATACTCCTCTATTCTCAACGCTTTCCCCCATTCTCTACCTCTTTCCTTTCACATTGGTCAGTGAAAGTAATACATTGGGATAAAAAGATGAAATTGGTACCATCAAAAAGATATGTAGGGAGATATGTTCATTCGTTCATTTATTTGTATAGCTACTTCGAATCGAAATTATTGCTACTTGCACTGACTTAAAAAAACAGAAATGAATCCCATGAAGGCAGAGGCATACATATGTTAGCTAGGTTAGCACTGGAGGTAGAGAAAAAAACATATAATAGTTCTTAAGATTAATATACACATAGATAACTGTAGATAGTGTGTAACCAACCATACACACTCAAACTCAATCAAATTCTTCCTGTGCTAATAAAATTGCAGTAAAAGTTACCAACCACCAAGGGAATGAGAAACTGCATGCAAAGCAATTCATTCAATTCATAACCAATTTAGTCTCAAGTACCATCGCCATTTCTACTCCTGTCGTAAAATAATTTTTTATCATGCATATCAACTGAGTTTTGGTGTCTGCATGCTTTCTCTCTGTAAATTACCACCTGCGTTTTACCTTTCAACTAATTCTCACCACCAAGAGTCACAAGAAATCAAATACGTATGTTAAGACATATGAATGAAATTTATAAAGAAAAATATCTTCAATAATAATCATTGACATTATGTCTACCTTCAACTTACATGTTAGAATGTATCAGTACCTTGAACCAAGTCAACCTTGCCTTGAGAAAGAAGTCAAAGAATTAAAATCGATTCTTTTGATAAATGATTCCAATCCATACAATTCCTTTCAAGCATCTCGACTTTATTTTCTTTCCTTTCTTCTACTTCATCTAATATAGGTACCAGACCACATCAGTATCACAATACACACTGATTTAGAATACACCTCTCAATAGCGGATTTTACCTTATAAATAAATAGCTTATACCTTAGGAATTCATATTCATTTTCATCAATACTCTGCCTTTTATAAGACCAGTGGTGGCAGAAGGTATTTCATTCAATTCCTACTGACAGAGATAAAAGGCTTGCCAACATAAGCATGGCAGTCTACTCTGCTCAATATTTAATCTGCTTCTAAAAATAATCCTATCTAAATCTTCCACCACGACTACTGCCGTACTGCCAGTATCACCAACACTACTACTTCTGACTACAAGCTCAAGTTAAAACGTACCCTTGATGGTTCCTTTAATGCAGGAGCATTTTTGGTCTGCAGCTACTGAAAGAGAAATTGCCATATATAGAAAGCGAGAGAAGTTGAGGACTAAAATTGCGAATGTGACACTGCCAACTTTTAGAGTCCAATCTAGTTGGTACTTTTGTGCAAAAAGCCATCAAAAACTCTATATTATTATCCTCTCCCCGCTTTGAACAAAGACACTGGGCTTTCTCTCATTTTTTTCATATAAAATGAGTGAACATAGTTTTGAGTCTACCATCATTTATGAAGAACCACTTTCACTACTAACATCTATACAATCTACCTCTAGATTCCATGTCTTTCATGCACGACTGCATACCTCTAACTACGCCATGCAATGTCGGCAACAGAGAAAAAGCTGTAAAGGACACACGAAGCACACTACTTCCAAAGCCAGAGGTTCCTGGCAAGAAAGAAAGGATAGTTAGAAATGGGATGTGAGAGAAAATCAATTTTATCCTAAAGAGAAAGTTGCGTCGCAAAGATTGCAGTTTCTAGTATCTCGTATATTCATGTACAAAATATTATTTTCTTTATAACTTTGTTACAACAAAATATAGCATCATCATCATCATCAGGTCCTCTCTATATTTATACCACCGCTATTGAGAGGAGGCAGAGTAGCTGGCTATTTAGAGTTTTGTCATCTTCACATTGATACACAGGTTGCAGATATTCGAGAGGGTTTCAAAGGCTCTCTTGACCTGGTTGAGCTTTGTTTCCAAGTGTTAAACAATATCATATCAAATTTTCTAGTAATTTTGCTGTACACTGAATGACATTCTAAATGTCAAAATATACATTACATTTGGATTTTATTCGAAAATAAATGTCGCAACCCAAACTTATGTAGAAAAACTCCCTGCGTCATTAAATCACACAACTCGAACTCTAATGATACCATTATAGAATATTTAAATGAATTACACAAGCGAATCATAATAATAATGTATAATTTTTCTATTCCATATTCCACACTATCATATTCCATAAACCATTATTTAGGGAAGGAAATCTACTTACTAGTTCAATTTCATGCAAAAATTGTTTATGCACTCTGAGTCTGAGTAGCAAAACCTATAGGCAATCTCTAAAAAAGTTAGCTTATTATTTTACGTCTGCATCTATTTCTGAACATAAGTGAATCAGCAGATGCCCACATGTCCCTTTAAACATACCCTTGTATGTCGTTTTGTTTCTGAAAGTTTATTCTAATGTATTCAAGCAAAATGCTTTTGAGATAAAGTTGGGTCGTAGTAAAAGTAAAGTGTATCAAATACACCAGTTCGTTGCAGTAAACCATTACGATATGGAAGAAAAGAAACATATTATTGTTATGCATTTATCTCCTGGACGTACCACACGAGAAGTTTACAATTGTACACAAATGGGTAGATTTTGGAGTAAGATAATGCTGAATGTGTATGCATGCGGTGAAAGCAAGCTTTCTCTCACATCTCCATTTTCAGCCTGGGCATTCATCAGAAGCAGATACTAAAGGGTTTACATAGTAGTAGTATGGGATCTCTCTAAGGGGAAGCTGAGAAGAATGAGAATGGCGAAACGAGGATGGGGAAAATCGATAGCCTAAAATGTTATATTATATCACTCTAGTCTGAAACTATGTATATAGCAATAATGCAGCAGCAAGGGATCGCAGATTACTACACTTCCCTTGGCAGAGTTACATGGCAGAAAAAGAATCGAATTGAACTTGCTAGAAGGGATATCTAACAAAAAAGTATTTGGAGTGACTATTTATTTCCAGAGTGACGCTTTCTATTATTTGAATAGCTTCCAAGATAAGACTACAAGGGATGATTAACTTGATATAATGCTCATGAGGGATGGAAGGAAAGAGAATTAAAAGTTGTCTAGGGTCAAAAATCGATTTAGGTTTTTTATAATGTCCAGCTAGATTTTAGAGTTAACTAGCGTGAAAAGTCGTAAATCAATTAAGTTTCTGGTTCGTTAAAATACGTCTGCTTTAATTAACATTATATACTTTTGCCCGACTGTTAAATCTTATATGCATTCGATAAGTCCGACTGTGCTACTGTACCAATGTATGAAAGTGGGACCATTCTTTTCACAATTTACTTTTATTTTATAAAACGGATTTTTGAATTTTTTATGTTATTGCTGAATTTTGGACAACTACTGACTGTTACAGCATTACTAATAAAATACTTGCGCTTTCACCGATTTCATCACCCAAGGTTGAAATTTATTTGATTTTATTTCTATCTTGAAGTATATTATACTTGTACTTTACTTTACTACTTTTACTTCTACCCTGAGGGAGTCTTTTCTCAAGATATGTAGCAAAGATTTTTTTTCTTACTCATGTCATGTACCTTGGGAAATTAGGACATGCAAACAAGAGTAAAGAAGGCATGAGACTGAAATTCAGGCGAGTAAACAGATTTTCAGAGACGAATGACACGACAAGAGTTTCAAGGCATGTTTGACTTTGCATCGGATGTTGAATATAATGATATGATCCGCCCTTTAGGGGAAAGCCACTACTTCATGCACTGTTTACTAAACCTAACACTCATTCAGACATACACAGACTTGTTTGAAGAGTTAGTGAAAGTATTTTAGGTAAAAAAAGTTCTAATACTAGTAAGCAATTTCCTTTTTTCCTAGAAGTTAATCATACAAATGTCAAAAATAGGTTAATCTCATAGGTGTATTCTTCTATAAATAAATGTAGACCAATTAATCCTACTTTTTTCCCTAAGTGTCCCTGGTAGTAAAATTTCTTGTCGCATCTGAATGAGAAAAGTAAGACTTAAGTCGACACAATTTTTCAAAAAGAAAAGTTTAGAAGGCTATCATAGGCCAAAATTCAAACGCATAAATAAGATAGTTGACCTTTTAGTAGCTCTTAGGTTTACTAACAGAAAAGTAGCACTCATCCTATACAACTTTAAGGGAGAATGGACCTCTAGGGAATGACAGTTAAAAACAAAGCGCTATAAGATTGAAATATTTATTATGTGTTCACGCTTCTCCGTACTACAAAAATCTAAGGGTTAATACTACTTCGTAATGTTACAGGGAGCTATAGGCTGTTTATTTATTTCTTCTTTAAAAAGCCATATAGCCTAAAACCAGTCTGGTGGTGGTGGCATGGGACGAGTAGAGAAAGTCAGGAAGAAATTCAACAAAAACCTGTATCCAACCAATGGACCACCACTACCCACCACCAACCATCAGATCTATCTCTCTAACCCATAGACTAATCTCTTTTCTCACTCGTTAGCAAAAGACTTTGTGTTTTATGTCTAGAGTACAAAACCTTATAATGCACTGCTGCACTACAAATGCAGTGAAAGTAGATAGAAAATAATAGAAAAGTACGTTCACGTAGCAGAATAAATTCTAATTCCCGTTTCAATCAACTCTACCTCCTTGGAGTAATGTGTATTGTGTTATCATACAACCACAAGGTGTGTGTGGTTCTGTAATGCAGGACAAATAAAATAATGGATAGTCATTTTATTTTGTTAGCATTAAGGAAAGAGGAGGATTAGCCATCTTAAAGAACTTAGCTGGAATTTAGGATCGTTTCAACCAAATAGGATACCATTTATGGTTGTAGATGCTACATATTTTAGAATTTAAGTCAGGAAAAGGTCATACTTACATTTAGATTCTTAGTTCGAAACCTCTTGTTTATTAGTTTGTGCTGAAATAAGAGCGTATAAGAAAAAAAAGAGTTGGGGTAATGAAATATATCTTACTTGATCCGTGTACTTCCGCCCCTCTGTGATCCACTTCCTTTTCGCTGGTTTTCAGTTTTTGTTTTTCCGTTACGGAATTCCCTTTGGAATTCTTGAATCAGAGAAAGTTTTCCTTTAGCTGGAGGAAGTTGCTGTTGCCCATTGCCAGAATGACCACCACCACCACTACTAATTGGTATTGGAGGTGGTGCCTCAATTGGAGCAACTCGGTGGTGATCTTTCTTTGAAATAGAAATCCCAGACCTTGTTTGAGGACTTCTTGATGGAGATGGAGATGAGGTTCGGAGTGGTTGGTAGCCTTGTTTGCTGTAGGATCTTTTTTTCAAGGATGCTGATGAAAAGCTGGAAGCACAAGTCTTGTATGACGATGCTGAGCTACATGAGCTTGCTGATGATACCCCTGATACTCCTTTAAATGGAGAAAAATCATCCTTTTTATCTATTTACTCTGATAGCACTATCAAAACATGCATGCACTGTAGAAAATGCAAACTTTCCCTGAGCTAACATTCTAGGTAGAATAAAATTACCCTCTAAATGTAAATCATCATGATCATCATTTATCAAATCTTTCTTTCTTTCGTTTGATACTTACCAGAGATTCCGGAAGTGCTAGATGTGACTGAGTACATAGAGGCAGATTGTGGAACATGGTACCATTGGCTTCCAATCGTATACTGAGACGCTGAGGATGTCAAAGGGATGCCACTGGAATGCTTTAATCGAAGAATTTTTGCACGGCAGAGTACGCATCTTAAGGGCAAAAGTCTTTGAGCCACTGCCATTTGAATAGTTTTAACAAAACATTTCCGACAAACCACCCGATGACCACATGGATATGTTTGCATTGTTGCTTTGGCGTTGACACAGACCACACACTAAATTAATTCATAGATAAGCACAAGAGAGAATTTAGTTTGCAATAATAATAATGATAACAATGTCATGCGGTTCAGAGTGAAAGCCATAATGTGAAAGTAAAAGTTGGTTAACCGAACGGGCTACTGGTTTTAATATACAATGTTTTATTTTTTAGCTAACCTCGTCATCCTGGTTGTCAGCTACCTCCGGTTCGTGCTCGTCCAATTTAGATAGCAATTTATCCTGTCAAAACACAAGCACATTGGTGATGTTACAAAGACATGGAATAAAAGTTTTTGACACTTTTTTGTTTTGTATCAAATTGTTGAGCCTTGTATGTTATGGGGTAGGAATTAGGTAGAATGCCAATTTACTTTTACTTTTAAAATCGTTAATACTCTTGGAATTTCAAGTTATTTTTTTAAAGTAAAAATTAACAGTTAATTCTTAATACATTAAAAAGCTTTTTGAAGTGCTCTTCTGATCTATATAATAATTAAATAATTAAATTCAAATGCACATTAGTTTCGCCAATAAAATCCCTCAATTAATTTCCAATATTCATAAGTGCCTAATGGTTAGTATAATAAGTGCTGGAAATCTGATTTGAGTAGCTATATATTCATGAACATGCTTTACTCTCATTAATATCGATGAGGAACAACCAATTGACAATACCATTTAGATCCCCATAAAACTGCAGGGGTAACTGCGATGTACAAACTCATAAAGAAATGGTAAAGATAGATACAAAGGTTTCACAAGTCAGACCAGATTTGATACCATAAGTAGATTAAAGAATTACGACATGACTCCTCTAAACGTGTGCTTTCCGGATATTCTTTCCGCTAAGTGTTTGGCTATTGCCGTTGGTCACGCAACCTTGTTCTGTGCTAAAACATGTCATGATAATCATTATAGAACGCATGGAAATGAACATTATGGTCAAACATGCCTTTTTATTTGTTATGCTTCTTAAAAAAGTTCATGTATAGTTAGTTACACGAGGGTTGACCACTGGTTGGTAACCTTTATTATTATTCCTTGGCCCCAATATTCCCGTATACTTTAACATTAATACGGCTTCCTTTATAAATCTTTGACTGGACTTCCCATCATCACCTATAAGACTTGCTAATCTCTTCTTCACATGGAAAAGCATGAACCTTGCATTTCATTCAGTTGATAATATATTGCATACAGCAAGTTTCAAAACATGCTTATGGCGTACTTATTTGCAATAAGCAAACAACTTCTTTATTCGTATAACTTTATTTCTTTTTTTAATGAAAGATGTTTCTAGCTTTAAAACAAGGAGAGAAAAGCATCAAACTTACTACAACTTTATTACAGTTCATAGTAAGAATTGTCGAGATTGGGTTTCAGTGTCCGGTCATGGTCACCAGAAGAATAAAAAACGTAATCGACACCTGCTGTGATGTTTGATGATTGATTGAGGCTTTAGTGTGTATTTTTTCCTTTTTTATTAGACTCATTCATGTCCCTTAAAAACTATAATGGAAAAGGATTGGCCTTGACTCTAGGTTTCCTTATTTTTATACTCCAAAATATGTATTTGCTTACACGAGAGCTTCTTGGATTTTTTGCTTTTCTTGAATCATTCATTGATTTGTTTCTTTATAATACTTTTACTTACAAGTAACCAAAGATTACGCAAATTATATAAATGGTTGAATATATTTATTTAATAAATCTATTTCATGCTTTGCATAATGATAGCTTGACCTTTACAAAATGCTTTGAAAGACATCCCATGAGCTTAGATTTGCAAACTTGGTAGAGTAGGGGTAAATAAATGTGGATATTCATCAATATCAGTGTCGTGTCTCATTCTTTGTATCATAAAACTTTCGTTACCATAAATATGAATTAGGTAATATGTTGCAAATAAAATTAGTTGCATAGTCTGCTGATTTTCTTTACTATTACTGAATGAGTAATTTCTTAGTATCTGGATTTCAGGAACATATTTCAATTTTATAGAAATCAAATCGGTAATAGATGTAATTTAGGTCAATTAATAAAGTCATGTTTTATAAGATAACGGTGGATTAAAAAAAATCTTGTCGGATTAATGTGGATGAAACCACACATTAGACTATTTTCAGTATAAAAATGTCGGATGGCAAATATTTGTCATTGGAGTTTGTTCCAAACATGCAAAATGAGAACCTTTTCGTATTCCATTTTATTGTGCCCTTGATCTATACATAAACTATTTGATTTAATCAACACGAACAATTTAAGAATTTATCGTCCTAAAAATGATTGTTATATTTAATATATTCTTATATTCAATGAACATCTATTCTGAATACTTGACTCTTGTTTCATGTTCATATTTCCCTTTTTAACAAAACAAAACTACATTACACACGTTACATTTCATGATATAATCTAATTTCTATTATTATAATACTTGAGAATAAAACCTCTAATTAGAAGGCAGGCAGTTACAACGGGTAATAATATACTATGCCACTTAACACGCTACAATAAACAATACAAATAAGTGTTTCAAGCCCCGGAAATTATTCACACGAGTGAATGTGTAGAATAAGAGAAAGGGAGAAAGAAAATACCACAGACTTTAATTATACGTTGGTATCTCTGTAAGAAACATACGAGTCTATTTTCGCAAGTGTAGCAATTAGCTTAATACTTTTATGGGGTGTGCACAAAGGTACTAAAGAGAGACGGAAGCATCTCCTTGTTTTGAATAATTGATTTGACAAGGAATAGGATAGCGGAGGAAATTGAAGATTATGATAATAAAGTATTAAAGTGTGACTTACTATTTTATGATTCAGTTGAGCTAATTCTTTCTCTGTAACCTTTCTCTTTTGCTGTTCCGCCTGAGCAGCTTTATACTGAGTATACTTCTGAATAAGAAACATTGTCTTACTTTTCGGGGGATTCGTCACCCTATCCAGTCTCACTGATTAAATTTAAAACTAAGCCAACCGGATACACAATTTTGTTTTTAATTGTTATGTATTTGAAAAAAGTAAAAAATAAAAAGTCCGTAGAACGTTTTAAAATCACACAGCTTCCTTATTTCGTACCACCGGATGCACATTCAGACGCAAGATTGTAAAAATATTGCATGGAATTGTATTCGTAGTTAAAAGTATCTAGACGGATTATGCCTATATAGGTTTGAGTGTCGTTGGTAGTGCTAAGGATGAGAGTTGTTGTTTTCATTAACTCTAGGAATAAGTTCAATCATAGTATTCCCTTTAATAGTAGGTCAGAGGAAAGGAAGAAAAAGAGAAAGTAATTTGTAGATGTAGGGGAAGGAAGAAAGTAGAAAGATTCGAGTTGCTTTGGTTAATCTCAAGTGCTGTATGTCACTAGAGGAGAAATCAAAACAGGAATGGAGTTGGAGTGAGTAGAGTAGGTTGACAAATGTTGGTAAAGAAACGGGGAAGACTGAGATGTACGAATTCGGTTTTACGGGATTTTAAGGGGAAATAGAGATGGAAAAAGCGGGATCGGATCGGTTTACTTCGGTGTAAATCTCGCTTTGCTTCGGTCTGCTTGGATGCTACAGAGAGAGAGAGAGAGAGAGAGAATGGAATAGAGAGACACAGAGAAAGAGACTTTCTCCTGGGGAGAAAGTTGCATTTGCACTACTTTTACTGTTGAGTACAGCTTCTTTATGGAAAATAAGGCTTTCTTTGCTGCTTTAGCTTGCTACTGCCGAAACCAGGGTACAGGGTCACTAGAGTGGGTTTTCTTTATTCACAGAGCCTATCCTATAAGAAGAGTAGTAGATCTACAAGGTGTAATATAAAGAAAGCATGGCTTGAAGGAATAAATATGCTTTTCATCTGTGCACCTATACAGGGATAATCTCATGGCTTTCCATCCAACATATACTATTTTGGTCTGAATACCATCTTGGAAAACATACACATTTCATTTCCCACATACATTTCCTTTTATCCTTTTAAAAAGATTAGCATGTCATTATATTCCATACATTCTAGTATTAAATTTTTGTCCTCTCTTACTCACAAACAATGCTTTTTATGAACTTTTACTACAAAAAACAAAACTTTTTAAAAATTAAGAAGCAATTGCTGTCAACATGCATAAGGGGGAGTACCTACGTTTTTGAAAAAGACGAAAATATGTAACCATAATTGAAATGCATTTTTTTTGGCCGCATGAATGGGTAGATACTAAAATTACATGAAATGTGAGAGCGTTACGATAAACTTTTCTAAACTAAACTGAGATTTATAAAAAAAGTAGTATTGCTCTTAATGAACTGTAGCGACACGGACCTTCTATGACGGCTCCTTTTCCATCATTCGTTTATGACGTCAAGCCTTTTATATTTATAGAGAGGTATATGAAATAGAATCTTCAAAAATACCAGAAACAAGCCGTTTTATAAGGATAGGCACAGACTATATGAGTCGTGTGACGTCACTACTTTTTTACCTTGTTTCTGGTATGGTACTTTTTACTTTCTTCTAAATCCATTTTTACCATACAATCGATACTTGCTCACTGTAGAGCCTGTAGAGGTTGAGATTTTTCGTCAAACAGTTAATGATGCACGTGCAAGTAATACGATGCAAATAAAGTTAAAATTAAACAAATCCAGTTAAAATGAAATTTTATAATTCGAATTCAAAAGCTCCGGTTTATTTCTTGATACAAAGTAATTACGCAATTCGCAACAATTAAGAGCAGTGAATTTGGCAGATTTAAGCGTGATACGTGACACAGTCGGATCACGGAAACTTACAGGTATATATAATAGTAATATGAAATGTGAAGAACTCTTAATTGGTCCCTTCACCTCACTTACATTAAGATAACTTGCAGTTATAATGAATAACTTGCGAATAAAAAATTGGTTCGAGTTAAGTACTAATTACGAATTAGACAGACCAGTGTCTTTTTTCATAACTTATCTTTACTGCAAGGTAGAATATAATGTTTACACGCGCGTTGGTGTTTCTTATGCCTTTGAGCATAAATAACATATAAAGAATTACTAAACTATTCCCAACATGAAGTTGAAATCGAGAAACGAAATGCAGCTATGTAATAATACTAATTAGTACGAAAATAATCAGATGAATTATTTCGTATTTTTCCACCTATACGACAGTTTAGGTTTATTGCAAATTGCAATTCCAACAAGCAAGTTAAGTATCCATAATATCGTACGATGAATCTGTGCTGTCTTCATTATCTTCAAAAGTTTTTTGCCGTTTTCGCACATTCCACTGAAGACAATCAGCTAACGAATCAAACCAATCTGAAATCTGATCTTGAGCGCAGATGGAAGGAACAGGATAAACTGATGTTGTTACAGCCAATCTACATTATAAATTGAGCAAATTAGCTTTTTTTTAAAGTACCTTTAGAAAAATGTATTTAATAACTTACACATCACCGTGCTTCAGCTCCTGCCGACTTCGACCATCAAAGGATACCCATGCCGTGTTTCTACTGTCAGGGGATATTTTGATCTATATAAAGGAAGATTTGCTTAAAATACATTGTAAACATATTTAATCAACTATAATGCACATGAATGCATTTTCAAGCTTTACCTTGAGTTCGACCCCAGCAGGGACGACAATGGGGCGGAAAGAGAGAGAATGTGGGCAGATAGGGGTGATCATAATGGCAGGTACAGAAGGGTGAATCATAGAAGCTCCAGCCGCAACGGCGTATGCTGTGCTTCCTGTCGGGGTGGAAACTATAAGACCATCCCCTTGTACGACCGTGACGTGTTTCCCATCAATAAATAGGTCGACGTTAGACAAATATGGACTTGGTCCACGGTCAACAACGACTTCATTGAGAACAAGGAAATTCATCCCCGAACGATTGTCTTTGGCCGTGCCATTAGTAGCAGTATTGTTGTGCACACCTCCTGCAATATTGGGGTGGATGGTATCAACTGTTTCGCTGGATTGTCTTCGTTTTAATGTACATTTTAATCTGCTTCGTAGAGTTAATGCCGCATTGCCTGCAAAATTTTTATAAATTTTAAAAATAAAATCCTGTTTAAATTAAATGACTTTGGCATAACTTGTAAAAATTATGTTTAAAAATATATTTACCTTCAAGAACGTTGGTGACTTGCTCTTGAAAGTTGTCGAAAAGAAAAGGAGTAAGAAATCCGAGGGACCCAAGATGAAAAGCCATAACGGGTGGCACTGATTGCTAAAAAGCACAAAGGATGCTTTCATTAACTTTTGGGGTTTTAAATAATCATAAAAACGTATATATTCATTAGAGATTATTACCTGAAACAATGAAGATGCATAAAGAAGAGTACCATCTCCTCCAAGACAAATGATGAAGTCAATTTTGTCTGTCAAATCGTCACGGCCTTCACGAAAAACTTGAAGCTTTTCTCGAACTGCCACAAACTGCTTGTTTGCAGTCAATATTGCATCGTCTAGAATCGCTGATTCTACATGCACAACCATTCGTTTCTCCTGAAAATAAATGACAACCGAATGAAGCATGAATCTCAATACTTCTAAACCGCTTTTACTTATGATAATCATACATGTATTAGGCAATTTGAATATTATAGGGATTTACCATGATCAACCACTGGATAAGTTGAACGAAAGGAGTTAAGACCGAAACATCACGGGTCTTCTTGATGACGAGAACCGTTAAAGGTGTTTTGTACCATGTTAGCCGCTGGAATGCCGGATCTTGGATTTGCCTAATGAAAGGACAGAAACGATTGCATTATTTTAATATAATAAACCTAAGTTTAGTAAACCAGGAAGTCAATGAGCAGACTATTACAAGGCTAACTCAAAAAAGGGTCTTCTTTTGTAAAAATAACTAAATAACATAGTTCAAGTTCAAGGTACCATCGAACAACTCTTTATTGAAAAAAGTAAATGGGTGTTTATTTGCTCCACTTTTCTTGCTTTTTTCGTTTCTCACTAAAAATTCCACCACTACTGACCTTTTAACCCAACTTCATAGTGATTATTTAATTTGAAGGAACGCTTCGTTTACATAACATATTTCTATGTTTTAATTATGCTTAAATGCTCATATTAGCAGCTGCTATTGAATCCAAATAATTTTTGGAAACCAGTTTAATCATTTGCATTTGCTTACAATTTAAGTGCTATTTATGAGTCAGTATCAAATGAAATATTTTAATTGGAATCAAGAGATAAAACACAAACTTACCGTGCAGGCTGTTCTGACGCTAGTACTTTCATCTTTGGAAATAAATCTGCCAATATTTATAAATATGTCCTAGAACTAGTTTCCCTTGTAGTTGTAAAGCATGTGCGCTTAATATTATCCTAATGATACACTTTTTTAAAATACCTACCCTACTTCATATTTCAACCTTGCATTATTATTATAGTGCTAATTGAGTAAAACAAATTACTTAAAAATAACGACAAACAAAACCTACTCAAGAGCAAATTAACTAGGCGTTTGAGTTACAACGTAAACTGACCATAATTACAGCTCAACATGAGATTTTATACAAAAGCCAAGGATAGGTCCTTTCATGAAATATTACGTAAAGTCAAGGGGTTTCCCATTATTCCCATGCTCCATACTTATTTAGTATCAACTAAACACATCTTCCTCTCCATGTTAGAAAGAAATCGGCCGAGAAGTTCAAAGATAAGGAATAAGGAAGGAAGGATTGAACATAACTCTTTCAAGCTTC
Organism: Isotoma viridis; assembly: GCA_034696425.1. Taxonomy (NCBI): domain Eukaryota; kingdom Metazoa; phylum Arthropoda; class Collembola; order Entomobryomorpha; family Isotomidae; genus Isotoma; species Isotoma viridis. The sequence goes on from JAQGAA010000133.1 coordinate 20,649, forward strand.
CTCTCTATAACCCACTCATCTATAACTAAAATGCATTCATCTGTATAAGCTCTATTCATTTGTTCAAAACATTTTCCACACTACAAGATATGAAATAATACACAAATGCTCTTAAATATACAAAATAATTCCGTCCTAAAATTCCTTTACAACTAATACCCTGAGTATACCTATTTACTGCTAATAATTATTCAGCTCACTTTAAAATTTGGCATCATGTTCATGTAAGGTTTGATGCTGCTTACATGACTTTACATGACGATAATCACAGATTCACAAATATCGAAAGAAAACTGGTTCACATACTACATAACTCATTTATTATATTGTTTGAATGATGTCACGTCCTCAAGTACAAGCTAGAAGCTACATGCACTTAAAAAAGTTTAAAATCTTTGAATAACAAATCAATGGGATGATGTGAACTGCTCAGTATATAATCTATCATTTCACCTGCATGCATTTGAATTAAATTTTTGTTTGAAATATTTATCTCTGGTAAATGTTAGAGTAATTGACCGAAGGTATGCAGAAAATGCTGAGAATTCTTGACTTCCTAAAATGTTAATATACCCGTGTATCATAACTAAACAATTTCAAATATGTGAATTGCACCCTAGGGCTAATTCTACCTGCATTTAGATGAAAAAATTTAGTAGCCTTAAATTCTATTCATTCATACACATATACTCCTATTCATCTGCTAAGGATTTGACATTCCACAAGAATGTTTAGTGCGATGTATGATGGCAACATTCCTGTCAGATTTACTTTTTAAGACTCATCCATCTCATTCAATCTGGTATTCTGCTAAGGCTCGTGCCCTTTTTCTTCAGTAGCACTGCACTAGTACTAATCAACATCTTTTACTATATGTTTTTCCTAACAATCTACTTCATGATGATTACTCAAAAAAAATTGTGTTAATTTTAAGGATAGTTATAATTGTTGCATAACTTGCATGAACGAACATCTTGAATAATAACATACCGAATTGGCAACCACCTTGTATAACTTATTTGAACAACAAATCAACAGGTTCTAAAGATGAACTCTAAATATTTTGGATTACAAAAATACACGAAATACTTGCTACACTACACTATTTCATATTAGCAATCATAATAATAAGAAATTAAAATAAATTCCCAAGAAGAATGCAACTCAATTCTAGACATAATCAATCGTTTTCTACTATGAAAAATCAACTTAATGCTGTGATGTTTACCTTGTAAATAATGAAAAATTATTAGATACAATGCTAAAAATTTACAACCACATTATTACATGGCAATGAAGTTGCTATATGTATTTTAGGACTTCATTTACGTCAAATCGGAAACCATACAGTGCACGAACTATTGAAATTGCTGTTGTGAATTACAAGGAAAAACCTTTAAATGTTATGTGAATAAGTACTTAAGAAATTACGTAACACGCAAATATCTTCAAACAATTATTTGCTAAAATATGCTACAGAAAATGGGGTCAACTGACAGGGTCTTCTTTGACGTCAATACATTTTCTCACTTTCCATTTACTACCTCAAGTCAATAGCCAATAATACTCACCTTTTTAACGATCATTTAACAGTCGACATCAGATCAAAGTACTGAAAACTTAGGTTTTTTTCTACATCTTAACAAATCTTGTAGTTTACATATTATCAATTATCATAAACCAAGTTCATTCCAGCGAATTAACCATTAGAGCTTTTTTCCATACCTTGTCGGAAAATTACTTTATCACTGTAGTGAAGTGAGTAACCAATTTCGATTTTACTAAATAACTAGTAATCACTTTGACTATCAATATTTTTGGGTAAGTCATATCATAAAGAATAAACAAACAAGATACATTATACATTGCTTCTAATACTATAACATACCATTCCGTTATGTAACAGAAAATTTAATTATTAGCTAAGTAATTTGACTAGTATTTTTATACTAATATTTGAGAAAGTAATGTTAATATAAAACACTTAATAGCCCTAACGCTAATTGTCAATACCTATTGCAGCATAAGTCAGTAGTGGTGGAATCATCCATAAATATTTCGCCTTGAAATAAATCATGGATTTCAAGAGTGAAGAGTAAATTTTCGGTTAAATGATAAATGTTAAGACCAACACTGATAATTGAAGAGGAGGGGGTCTCGTGACAAACATTTAACGAGCTTGATTTAGTTTAAAATTTAGATAAGGTCAAGGTCATTTACTGGCATCCAATCGAATATTTTCAAAATACCTTTAGTTTAATCATTTTAGGGAAACAAAAAATATATACTTACATGACCATCGCGGAGTTTTTCATTATCCGTCCACATGGCCCAAACTGTTGGATGGGTGATGGAGCGTTAAGGGACCTCGTTCTCCTGTATAATTAAAACAAATATTCTTAAAACACGCTATTTTAATGGAATTAGGTCATCCCTTACGGTCATGAGTACTCGTTAATAGAACAATAGCACATAATAATAATAATAATCAACAATAATGAAGCTTCAACATTCACTCAACTATACTGGCTTCCATAATCAAAAAAGAGATTACGTAAATATAAGAATCAAAGAACCAAAAGATATAGTATTTTTATATGTAGGTATAAAAAATTTAAAGAGTCAACAACCAGTTAATTCTAGATAGTTCCACTTTTCTTTGGTTTAAGTGTTGAAATTTCCCCAAGCAAGCAAACCCCAAAAACGACAGTGATTTTTGAAAGCAATTTAAAGAAGGAATATTGATACACTTTTATAGATGCATGCTTATCAACCTACAAGTAAATTCCATGAAATCATCATTCAGTTCACAAGATGCCATTTTCCAAAGCAAGTATTACTAACTGGAGACGTAAAAGCTGTAAAATTGAGAATTATGTCTTAAAATCATTATAGCAGTCCTGTGTATAAAATATTCCATTCTTGTGGGAAATTGGTGGAAGAATTTTGTATACTTATAATATAAGCTTTATGTGAGAATCGGGAACTCCGTCTTTTTAATGGCGGATTAAAGTAAACAAGTAAATAGGAATAAAACTACACTGTAGCAAATATTACTATAACCTTTAACAATTTGAAAGTCAGATTGATGCCAATGGTCAAAAATAAAGCTGTTTTAATTACGTACATGGTAAGACATCACTAATACATTCAACAAGAAATAGATATATTAATGGTCAAACCGTCAAATGCACAAACAACTCGAACAGATAGACAAACTGACATACGTATAAGAATGAGCTAAAGTCCAATTAGGTTTGGAGAAAAAATGCCTAATTGCTATCACAGTCAATAACACTAAAGTTCCTGTTATAAATCTGTATATATTCTGCCTATGCTTAACATGTCTTTTTGCTTTTCTTTACTTTTATTAAGGTTCGCTGTCAATCACCTATTACTTATTTACTATTTAAAATTAGTGACTTATTATAATTTGATTTTTGTAGGTTAAAATAAAGAGCATCCCAAGCTTTTTCTGTAAAAATTGGTTGATAAGCATAACTAGTTTTATTAGCAAAATAAAAGGTATTACTGAAGTAAACCTTCAATATTTCTAATATCAAAGTTGCAATTTGTGCAGATAAATTTTAGCTGATGACTAAATATGCATTTTGACCATGATAAGATCAACCCCAGACCCCAAGTGCATAATTGACGTAAACGCTGAAATAAAAAATAAAGAATTTCTATGAATTCTATGATATCTTTCTTACGGCCAAGTTCCAGATCGTTTCCTTCGACGATGATATAAATCATCATCTTTCGAAAGCAACAGATCCTCATCATCACTAACCAGGCTTCCTTCCGAATCTCTGGATCTCGTTAGCCAGTATTTTTGTCGACTGACATTCGAACTACTACTGGTCGAGAGATTGAAATGAGAGCTGTATAAAGAGGGACGCGACTCTATTCCCATTCTTCCGAATTAAGTACGTAAAACGTACAAAACGAATATCAATAAGGTGGAAGAATTGTTTGCGGAACTTTCACTTTATAAACACTACCAGTGTCAGCTTTATGAAAGTGACCCTTTTGTTGGTCAAGAGTACATTTGCTGCTGGTTTGAATGAGTACTGAGCTTCAGGCACACGAGGACCATTGTAAATTGATATTTTGGCAGCTAGAAATAAACGAATTTGATTGAAGACAACAACTTTTATTTTTAAAATTTCAAGTTATTATTAAAAAATTCTTTCAAACACGTTCTACTCATGTATTTTTTTGATACTTGACTTGTCAACTCTAAGAGAGCTTTGAAGAAATCTAGCTATGCATAACAAAATTTTCTATCCATCGGTGGTATGAATTTCTCAGGTGTAAGAATTCTTAACGTTTATATTGTAAATTATTGGTAAAACAATGAAATAGTGTTGAAACTATATCTGTTGTGGGTAAATTGTCAATGATGAAGCAGCCGTAGTTAGCAGATTGTAGTAGTAACAGTTAGTAGTAGATTTGTGGCAAAATGAAGACATGCGATGTGATATACAGAATGGGGTCAACTCAATTTGACAACATAATAAACGAAGACCAGTCAATAGAGCAGTTCACTCACACTATATACCGATTCCATTGAATAAAAGTTGATTATTTTTATGATGTTATTATTTTCTAGTGTTTAGTAATATGTTTACTATATAGGGAGTGATACTGATTCTATTATCTTCGATGAAGATGAGAGACCTTAATCAATGTCTACTTTAGTTTAGGACAGAAATGAGTGACTCTTTTGCAAATTCCTCGTGTTTTATGATTTTATCTAGATTTTCCCTAGTTTCTGTCTGATTCAACACATCCAGAAGGGCAACATTCCATTAATCCTTTCAGCTCATAATAATTTCTATTGAATAGACTAGGTCAATATACTTACAAATATACTAGACTCTATAAAAGAATTGCCTTATAATGATTTACCATGGATAGTGTAGCTACTTTATGAAGATCCCTTGAGACTTAACATAGTCTTCTTGGAAAATTACTTTAACAAACAAAAGAACATTCTGCCAGCCAGGTAAAAGGTTCAACAAATATAGGTTAACGTTAACACTTGCAAAGTAAACTTAAGTGTGTAAACCATGCCAGAAAGTGATAGACAATACCCTAGTTTAAGTTGACATTGACAAACATTTGTCCCTAAAACTAAGAATATTTTCCGGGTTGCTGTATCTAAAAGGGTTATGCATTTCCTGGATGAATGTAAATGACGTAACCGAATACTACGAAATATTAAAATGTCAACAAGCGGAAAGTTCCACTCTACTTTAAACGAAAAACACTAAATCAAAAAATGTTTACTTTTAAAGCTCTAGAAGTTGACGAATTCATAGTTATATTGTAGCAGAACTATTCGTAAGGAATGAAATTATATTCATAAGGGTTACAATATAATATTAGAATTTATTTAATTACCGTCCAAACGTGTTGGTTGATTGCGGGTAGAACTTGAACAATCAAGTGATAATGCCGAGGCAATATTGTACTTAAATGGAGAAAATTCGGTCGAGTCAAACTGGTACTAAAAGATGGAATTTTAATACCACCGATATGTCTATCCTGCAAAGGACAAACAAATGGACTGGCTGACTGAATATGATGAATCCCCACTTTTAAGAGCAGTAAGAGCACAACAAGAGCCAATCAATTTGATATTCATTATGTATGCATGCCGAAGGTCAGTTTTTTACAAAAACAGTTTATCCATCTCTTTAGTTCCATTTTCATGCATATCAATCTGCTAACTACTAAAAAAGTCAGTTTTTAAATGATGCATATCTCTTCTATTAAAAATACAATCTTCTCTAAAAGAATGCTGACGAGAAAACTTCTTTATATTTTAAAATAATATGTAACCTACAACCTAACCATCATCCATTACTTGCACATCACGTCAATATCACGCTAATGTCTATCAGCCAAAGCTATATCTTCTCTCACCCAGCAGTGTCCCAAAAATCTCATAAGGAAAAGTTAAACCCGATGTATTGAAGCTACGCTAAAGCATAACTGTTATGTATGGAAAGCTTTTTTGCGAGTTTTACAACGCTGTTATTGTTGCATTAACTCCTTACGTGACTAGACAAGCCAGTTTTAAAAAAATTCTGGAAATTCCAGAATAATTTACCTTAGTAAAAACAATTAAGGAAAAATGATAATTCTATAGCCAATAAAACTATTGTATTCTCAGTAAGAGCTGGTACACAAAAAATCCCAAAGCTATGATGTTGGATAGTTTGCTAATGTTGACAACAAAATAATCGTAATCAGTTTTTATATGAATTCCGGAAAGACCTTCATCTCACACTTAACAATGATCACACTGCATTTGCAATAATTTGCATGCATCCAATAGGGAAGGAACGAACAGAGGAAGAAGTCATCAAGTCATGTCATATAAAGACAAATAAATTATTTTTCAAGATTATTTGATTAAACTTTACAAGCATAACAAGGTACCTCAGTCAATAGTCAATACTTCACTGGTTAACATGGATTATAATATTATCCTACTATAATTCGTTCATACAAACAAAAACTGCACTCGCACTCCACTAATAGGGTCTCACAAAACCCTCTAAATTATTTGATATGTCTAGAAATGTATCTAAAACAACCTAAACTTAAGAGATCTTGTAGAAATAAAACTTTTTAAATTAGATATCAGCACTTTGCAGTTCTTTACATATCTTTAGTTTTCTTTGCTAATACAGGTAATGAATGATAACTCCTACTTTAGTTTTGTCTTGATTCCAAATAATGTATGTATTGGCTGACACTAACACCTGTCTCATACTACGAATATATAGTCTATCACGCTTCTAAGTTTTATGCAATACAACTGAAGTGTAACTTAAATAGGACGGGTAGTTAATTAACTATGTACCATATTTTAATTACAAAAATGCATTCGTTTGTAAATCAATATTGGTAACGCCGACTCACTTCGGCTCAAAACAGAAGCACGGGGAATGGGGATGGGGATACGAATATTATTATGGAATTGGTTTTAATCCTATGCGAGTTATCCTTTGTTGATTTTACCTTTTTATCAATTCATAAATGACAAGTTCAAATCAAGCGATGATAGCACATGCAGAGTAGCTTTTAAAAGCTATTTTCTAAAACACATAAGTAGTAGTTATAAAGTTATAAAAAAATCACATAAACCTGCCTTAAATTCTAACCATGTAATGAAAATAAATCGTGACAAACAATTCATGACAGAACCAATACTGGATGCGAACATCAAACATAAAATTGCTTACGATATACAAATAGCTCCATAACAAAATTCAGCACTTTTCGATTATACAAGGCAAATACAACATATGAAAATACATCGTGCGAGAGTGTGACACAAGCTTCACAAAAAAGCTTACCTTGTATACTCGTCTCCACTGTACATCAACGATGATATAAGATGAGAAAGACGATGACAGAGGTGACATGATGATAGTGCATGACATAAACAGATCATTAAGTAGACAGGAGAGTCAAAACAAGTAGATAGCAGTATGTGTAGTAGTGATTTGTTCCATAATACCAATTCCAGATCGCATTATAAATAAAAAGCAGACCAGCATCCATTATCCATCCCAGATAAAATAACCCATTACCAAGTTAAAATTCCATCAACCATAAAAATGCAATATTGAAATTTGTAATAGTACTCAGATAAAAAAATAATTAGTCTTAACCATCCCGAGTATATATTTTTTAACTACAATTACTTGAAAGGTTGAGGAACTAGAATTTCTACCAAAATAAATATATACATACCTGAATGTCCTTCTTTTGTCCGCTTTTGGGGGAATTCCTAAAGGCCCCAAGCTACTAGTTCCAGATTCTCGTTCTGATGAGCTTACAGATAGATTTTCGGATGCAGATACAAGATCTGAACTGGAACTTGAAGCAGACCCAAGGTTAGATGAGAGCGATGACGAAGTATTGTCATAATTACTCATCGTGATAAATTTAAGTGCAATTTCAAATTCCAACTAGCATTTGTATTAACACCACTCAAAAAAAATGTCAATCCCGATGCGGCTCAGTATGTTCTTGAAAAAACACCGACAGTTTATTTTTCAACGTTCAGTCTTTGCTTTTCTTCAGCAGCTTCTGCAAAAAAATATGCAAAATCGTGGTCAATACTCTTCGTACCGTATTTTCTTCAACCACTTGATATTTGTATTGTTGTACCTATCCAAGTATTCAACTACTTAAAGATAGAATAAAGAAATTTTATCAGTAAGAGTTTGTAGAACTGCCATTCACTATCTTAACTTATGCAAGAATGTCAGTTGACGATGGAGAGCAACTGGATCTATTAAACTTTCATATGGGTCATTTTATACCTTCGCCCCACCCTTGTCCCCTTGCAATGTAATATTACTCCAAACAAGATGTAATATTGCATATCTATCTTAACTAACTAAGTGATGACTTTATTAATTTTGTTTCTGTCACTTCTTGGCAATTTTCTCCTCCGGTCATAATCGTTTTTACGGTCAATGGTTCATTTTAATGTTAAATATATTTCTCTACTCTCTTCAGTTTGCAAATTGCTTATTGCCTTGAGCAGTTAATAAATGAATAGTAAAGTAAGTAGTTTAAATAACTATACTTTTAAAGAAATTTTAAACTAATAAGTTCTTCTGAAGGCAGAACATGTACCACTTGCCAACTACATTAAATTCTACAAATGATTAGCTTTCAGAAGGATTATGCATATAGATTAGCTTGACAACAAAAATTGAAATTTCTTTTTTGAATTCCATTCGGCTATGGTAAACTGTCTGGTTGAGATTGTGTAGTTCATGCACGGATTAATATCTTATTATTATTTCAGTTGCGGTGTACCGAAATTTTTCATTTCACCACTGTAAAATTTCAAAACAATTGTACTATACTTTAGTCTTAAGTCTTACCAAGTGTCATGTTATTACAAGTCTTATAAAAAAGACTAAAGACAAAGTAAGAAAACGTATGTTAGGGTAGGATTGAATACACATGCTTTTATTTTGCAAAACCTCTGTTTCTTAAGGTACAATATTATATACCTAGTTGATTATTCTGTTTATCGTATAAACGATTTCTATCGATCAATACACAACAATCAACACTTATTGTGGTGCAATACTTAAAGTAAGCCAATAAAAGTTCTGAAAATGAAAAGTCATTCTCAATTTCTAATATCTTCTGTAAGAGATTTGTAAGAGATTTATGGCCAATTCTGTTATCCTGCATCTCCGATGAAAAAGATAAAAAAATTCTTTTAAAAATACAGTCAACAAAAGTCTTAAAGTTGAACTGGTAAAATGACTCCCTATCGACTATCAATACGTATGAAGAACATTTGACTGACTATGATTGTGACTTGAAAGTGCAAAATGAGTTAATGCTCTTTCATTTTTTAACCACACAATCTAGATCACCCGTAGGCATTTTAACAAGCTGTCAGTTAGTTAGACTTGAAAAAGAATGAAACAATCGAAACAACTTAAATGATTTCAAAATAAAATCAGAAGTTGTACATAAATTCGAAAGGTTTAGATTCGGACTGAACTTTCTTAACTTTTTTATATACTGCTCCTTTTTAACTATTTCTTATATGTCTGCAAAGTTTCAACTCGAATCAAAACATTTTATAATATAATTTTGTCAATTGCAAACAGTGCTACCATCATATATATGACCGATTGGGTTAAAAGATAAAAATATGCTAGGCATTTAATTGTTACTGCTCGTTGCTCGTTTATTAGTTAGCTGTTTTAAATAGCAAGTAAAAAACCTGTAACTTACGATCCATAAAGATTATTATAGGACACAAATATACCAGTTGAAT
>JAQGAA010000134.1:0-30489 GCA_034696425.1 Isotoma viridis
TCACTCCCGATTGGAAACATCATTTTATTATTAAAGCTCCATGACAATCGTATTACAACAACAGCGCTTCACAAACGCTGCGAAACCAGTAACCATGCTCGGAACTCCAAGACGAAAACCAAAATTAGTCACAGAAATCAAAATTTTTAGTATCCAAACGAAGATTCACACACGTTTAGGTCAGATTAAACACTATGGGGTCAAAAATGTCAAAAGGAAAAGCAATCGCTGGTGGAAGCAAGAGTTCGAAACCAGCAGTTGGAAAAAATATTTCCAAGACTCATACTCGTACTCGTGCCAAGATTACGCGAGAAGATGAAGCTATTCTGGTACATAAATTAAAACTATCAATTAAACATTTAGATAAATTGCAGAGTATAAAATTCTTGTTGGGTCTAAAAAGCAATGCCTACAAAATTTGCTATTTCAGGACCTGAAAAGACAACGGGACATAATAAGACAGTACCAGAGACAGATTTTGGCGAACACGGACCGAGAAAAGATTGCTGCAAAGAAGGCTCTTGAGGATGGTAACAGAGAGTAAGGATATTATTTAATCATTTTGCAAGAGTGTCATTTCAGTTGCATTTGCATTTAATTTCATGAGCTAAGTAAGACTAAAAAAGTTAATTTTGTTGTTACAGGAGAGCTCTGTTGCAACTGAAAAAGAAACGTTTCCGAGAAAACCTTATTCACCAATCTCATAAGCAACTTGAAAACATTGAAGAAGTTTGTCAAGCTTTAGAGTTCGCCCAAATCGAGTCAAAGGTAAAATAAAAACTACTTCCATTCTTCCTAAATTTTAATTGTTCAGCGTATTGTCTATTGGTATTACTAGAAGCGTTAAATAAATTCATATGTTTACATTGTAAACTGGATTGTAGGTCTTGGATAGTCTTGCTCTTGGAAACGAAGCGTTGAAAAACGTGTACAAGGATATGATGTCAATTGAGCAAATAGAAAAGTTACTTGGAGAGACTCAGGAAGAGATTGAAAAACAAAACGCTATTAATCAAATGTTATCAGATCATTTGAGTAGTCAAGATATCCAAGATGTTGAACTCGAATTGGCAAACCTTATTTCTGAAGACACAACTCATGTAGAAATTTATAGTAAGTCAGAGTCAGAAATATGGATTAAAATCAGTTTTCATTGTAAAACTAAATACATATATTCGTTTGAATTATATAGGCTCTGGCTCATCTGTTGAAACTGACGAAAGTGTCCAAGCTGTCCAAGAAATTGAATCAGAAAATGACAGTGCAGACCAAAAGATTGTATCAGAATTCCAAGAAGATACAACAAGAAATTCTCAGAGTGATCTAAATCAAGTGAGAGTTTCAAAACTGGAATTCCCAGAAGTTCCAGGAACTCCTATGCCTGCTATTTCATCAGAAGTGCTTAACAAAGGTGAGCTGGTTCTCCCAGAAGTTTCAAATGCAAATCCGTCTACCTCATCTGCAAGGCTGAACTCGAACACTGATACTGACAATTATGTTGCGACCGCTGAAAATAAGCATAAACATAAGCGTAACCAAAAGTTCTCGGAGAGCACATCATAAATTAGAATTTTAGTAGGAATTTATTTTTTTATTAAATCTCAATCTCTTGTTATGAAGCCAGCCATTGCTCAAACAGTGCCTTATTATGTTCACTGATCACATAATGTCAGATGGAAATGGATTTGGCCACAAATAAAATAAAATTGATGAGTCAATTTAAATTATGCTCAATGTATATTAAAAATGGTACAATATAATTCGTGTACTTCCTTGTTAATAAAAGTAAAGCAAGTTCATTATTAACGAATACACTAATTACTAATTACTAACTAGATTGATCGTAAACTATCTTTCATTGTAAATCATACAATTAGGGCAATTGGAAGGTACTTCATGTGAGTGAGTGCTTTCTTCCTCTGTCTGTCTGTCGTCATTCTAACTTGCCATAATCCAGTATTAAATCCGTTTTTTAAGATTCTTCAATCATATAAAACATACGGTTTTTTCAAATTTTCAATTCATTTTATTCATAAGCATTTCATAATAGATTCATTATTTATGTGATTAGTTTTACACTTATACATTGACAGTTTTAGAACCTAGTTATAGTTAAACACCAGTAATTAAAAAACAAAGAACGGATGGACAAACAATAAATAATCTACTTTTCTTTAATATTTCTAATCAATACAAAAATAATGACAAATTAATTTGAAATAAAAGTATAAATTAGACAAGTATACTAGATCATAATATTATATAATATGCTTTTACTGAAGATAAATTGAATTTAAGTATTTTAGTGTAACAAGTATATATTTATAATTAAAAATATTTACAATTAGAAAACAATATTTATGTTTATTAAACAATTAACATTTAACTTTCAAACATTCTAAATATGCTAAAGTTCATGAGTACCATACACATTAGATAAATACTACCCTGATGATGTTGGTAATTTTAATGTAAAGTACTACTTTCAATCATATAAGACGATATGATAATGTATTATTATTATATTTTAGCCACGGCCGGTAACATAGTTAAGCTTAATTAATATGGATAATAAGGATATAATATGGATCTTGTTCACTTTAAGGAGCAAAAGATAAGATATTGTAGTTTATAGTTAGCCTCTTATTCTAAAATGCATGAAACGTATTTGTTACACTAAACATTAAAAGTCTAAAAGCATTGTTTTAACGTTTCGAGCTGTTTTGATTTCTACACTTTTTTAGCAACTTCAATGAAGTCTGCCGAACATTATGTTCTTAAATTGCATAAAGCCTTAAATTATATTCGTACATACATAGTGTACTTTATCCTAATATGATTGTAAATTTTAAGTATTTTTTTTACTTTCTAGTAGTATTCACATAGTTTGGCACACAAACATATTTTAAGAAATTAACTACAAATTGGCCACCAGTTTAAACTTATTTTACATCTAACAAGATAACTTCTGCATTAATTAGTTGTGTAAGGAATTAAGTGTCCTGAGAAGAGGAACGCTTTTGTTGCTTTTTTATAGACTCACTTTAAATATGATGCAAATGGACGAGTAACTTTATCAGAAGACTTAAAATATCATAGCACTGCATGTAATATGCAATGCGTTATGCATTAATAATTTCCTTTGATTTATCTTAAAATATCTACTTAATAGATATGTGCCTTAAAATTACGTACGTTAATATAAGGTACATTAACATTAAGTAAAAGCACCTTTTTTATATGCTAAAAGTTATCTCAATACAGTTAGAGCTTTTCAACTTTATTATGCAGGTACTCATAATCGGATAAAAGTAAATGACATAAAGGGCATATAAATCTATAAGCGATATTTTATGGCATGTATAGCAGTAACAATAAATAGGTATTCTAAATTTTTGAAAAACGCTCAGCGTTTTATTTGTCAGAGTTTAGCAAACTATAACAGCAAAAACAATTGGAAATACTAAATACTTCAACTTCATTAACAAATTATTTGTACAGGACATTAATCCCCCTTATTTACCTGGTACAGAATTTATTGCAAAATATTACATAGAAATTCTGAACCGTTTACTTTAAATTGCAGTTTTAAAATTGTTCAATATGGGTTATATGAAAACTTATTTTTGTAAGCAATTTTAAAAATTACATTCACATGTATTTTTAAGCAACAAAGTTCATACTCCGCACAGCAGAAGTACTTTGGCCTTTTATACTAAAAAAAGTTTTCGGTACAATTATTCACTATTACCTTAATTATTAAATCTTCTATAGTAATTATATTCCCGAAAGATATTTCGCTATTAGTTCAGATTGATTGTTGCCTAATAAAAATAATGACAAAAAATATCATAAATCATAATAGTGGAATTTTGAAGGCAACTACTGTCTATAGTCTTATACTACGTCAGCTTGTATTAGTTGATAAAAAACTCTAATTTTTAACATTATGAGAAGCGTTATTGTAATGGTGGGACTATAGTAGTGATTCAATAAATATGGCAATAGAACAAAGTTGTAATAAGTTGAAGATGATTGATTGTGTGATTTGTTTTTGATGGATTGTTGGTGAAGAAATTGCACCTATAGTTTCATGAACTATTGCTATTAAGAAATTACAATTTTTGAAATTGAACTGCGTTTTTCTTAATTAAATGAAACTTGATCAACTAACGCAGGGATACCAATATTTATCGGCGGATTCGTATCCAATGTGATCGTGAAAATCTCTTCACATAACCTCGTTCTCTAATTGCTTGATGCTCATTTGTGGGTGTGATTGCATATCCAAGTTTCTACAAAAATCAAAAATACCAAGTTTGAAAACTAATAAAGCCTGCACAGGGACAGATTGGCATCGGCCGTTTTGGCAGATTCATGTTACTCTGTCCAAAATAACACGTAGCAGATAAATGAATTTTAGTTTCAAAACAGTGGCTAAAAATTAAGCAACCAGTCAATCCGTCCCTAAATAACGATTGTATGAAAGCAATTACAATACGACATAATTTCTGAACGCCTTATGGTTATGATCTTACGCTTTTAAAATTTCCTGGAAACTTAAAAAACTCCCGTAGTCCAACTATCGGGACAAGAGTGATTGGAATGAATGTAAAGATATAGCCAAATGTTTGTGCCCAGCCAGGATATTCGTACCCATCGTGAGACAATGGCGAGGCTGTACTCAAGTCTAGTATAATTATTACCTGGAACAATTAAAATTTTTTTGTCATTTAAAAAATTAAAATTTACATTGTAATGAAGAACAAATAAGGAATATTCAGTTTACGGTGATCAGTGCAGGACTAATGTATTTCCAACAAACTCTCCAGTATATTCCGGGGCCAAATCCCAACATGGCTTCCGTATCTTTGCAAAGCTGATCCAATCCTAAACATTTAACATATCAGTAAAATAGAGATGAGTTGTTGCAGCCTTAATTGTATTTATTCTAGGGTGAAAATTTTTCGGTTTTTTTTTGTATCTGGGCCCTCTAACTTATAGGGCATCAGATAGGCACAAAACTTTCTTAAGTATAGTTAAGAGTTTGGACAGACAAAAAACTATGACAAGGGTTCATGTGTTACGTCCAGATTTTGCTCGCTATAGACGTCCACTCCAGCAAATAGTAAATATAAATATACAAAGATAATTAGCTAGTACAAACCATAAACCCAAGAGACTACGATGACTTCAAAGAGAACAGCAAAAAGCAGCGAGCTCCCTGCTGCAAAGTTGTCAAAAAACGTGAAAGTATACATCCCACCCTGAAAATAATAAATTTAAATTATTAATTACAACTACTATCACTCATAATGGATTTAAAATTTAAATGACTAATATTCATAGAAATTGACAGTTGCATTGCCTCTCTTAGACTAAAGTGGGCTTACCCTTGTGACATTAATAATGCTGATGAGGAAGGATAGGAAAACACATACGAACATAAAACACTCCCGACCATGTTTCCTTTTTTTGAACCAAACCTTATACTCGTCCGTAATGCCAGTGATGACACACTCCAAGCCACCCATCTGAAATTAGATTAATTTACAATCAACTATGAAATAAAGATCATGTAGGTAATAATAATAAGAGATAGAAGCTGAGCAAAGAGAAGATTTAACAAGCTTGATTATGTAACACAATATATACATATATAGATTTTGTGTACGAATACATTCATTAACATTCATCACCATCATCAGAATCTAACACTTAATTTACAAATTGTAAAACACAAAATGGATATAGGTTTCATTTACAATTTATGCGTAGTTAGTTCATTTCAGTCTCATGTATCTTTAAAGCTGGACCAAGAACTAAATAAATCAGAGTTGATTAAAGAGACATAATAAACACATGCAAAAGCTGTTAGTCCCGAACTTAAGTCTCAACTTGTCTCGTTTCAATACTAGAGAGTCTCATGTATGATTCAAGCTTAGGCATTAGAAAGACTAAATAGGAAGTGATGAGAAATTTACGGAAAATATAAATCACTAGCAAATAAAGTCATATTAGATGTAGTAGTAAAGGAAGGGATGTATGTATGAAGACAAGAGTGCGGAAATAAGCTTGTGCTAATTTGCATAATCTGTTGACTACTCATTGGAATGGATGGGACTTACAGCGCTGTCAATACCCAGCATGATCAACATCAGAAAAAATAGAAGAGACCAAAAGTTTGCTCCTGGTAAAGTTCCCACGGCCTCGGGGTATACTTCGAATACAAGACCCGGACCTAATTTTCGAAATCAAAGGCAAATTCGCATTATTTGTGTTCATGAAAAACTAGCACATTTTACTAAGAGTAAATACTAAAGCAATTTCACAATATACTTACCCACATTAACAACTTCCTCAATAGGTCGACCTTGCCTGAAGGCCATAGATCCCAAAAACGTGAAAATGACAAATCCCGCAAAGATGCTTGTAAAACAATTCACCAAAGACGTGACCATGCAATCCCTGTAAAACATAAAAAAAGCATTGCATTCAACCTCAAAAGAAAAATTCAAATCTGAAATTTAAAATTTCTTTACTCATTTCCTTTACTTTTTCAAAACCAAAAATAAATTTACCTGAAGCAATTGTTATGAAAGTTGTTATAACTTGCATATGTAAGATGTACTCCAAATCCTGCTCCAGAAGAGAAGAAAATCTGTTTTGCTGCATCACTCCAAACCTATCCAATCAAAAAGAAGAAGGTATATAAACCATGACAAAGGGTAAAAAATGTAAAAATTCCAGTGTGGAAAATGGATGTGCATATTAGATTCGAAATCCATTACTAGAACGTAAGCCAAGTAAAAGGAGGTATAAAGCCGTTTTATGGGATTTTATTATGAGTAGAAAGGATAGAGACTCACAGAAACTTCTTTGAGTTTTGTGATATTTGGAACAAGATAGTAGTAAATGCCATCGGAGGCTCCTTCCAACATAAGCCCTCGAATCAATAGGATCAGCATAACCATGTACGGTAGGGTTGCAGTGATCCAAACCACTTTCCCTGTGAGTAAACAAAAACATCAATGTATCAAAAAGTTCAAAACCGTAAATAAGATATTGCATTTATTATTCGTGAACCAGAGAAAGAGAGAGGAAGTCATCAACATAAAATATCAAAATCATAATGGAAGAAAAATATAGCTGAATAAAGCTACGAGAAAGATTAGATGAAATTGAGAGGCGTGAAATTAAATATTTTTATTTACAGTGTGAGTGGTATATTGTATAAAAAAATAAAACGCTGGGATTTGATGGAGTTAGAAAAACGGGAAGGAAAAATGTACATACCGGTACTTCTGATCCCTCGAAACAGGATTACGTAAAGAAGGCAGTAGATTATGGCCAGGCACACAAGAAGGTCCAGTTTCGGCCTTCCTAAGTTGTCTATATCGTGGTCTCCCATTTCCAATACGCTATTCCTGTTCATTTTTTTAATTTAAATTATAAAATACATCTTTAAAAATACTGTGAAAAGGAAGGACTATTAATTTGTGAATTTCAAATGCCTAAAAGTAAAAATGTTGTTGACAGCCATTGGAATGACGTAATATGCAGATTAGCTAAGAATTTCCTGCTGACACATAATTCGATATATCACGCCAAAATTTCGCTTTCTTAAAACTTCGAAAATTAACGTGATTTCAACTATGCAGATAACAAGACTTTCCACGAAAAATCAAGAATGTAAATCGTTTAAAATATTCCATTATGGAAAGACTTTTTCTTAGAAACGCAATCGGATTTAGGTGCCTTGATGGGTGTCGGCGTGCCATGCCAGCATAAAGGGCGTAAAGCGTCATAGCGCAGTCAATTATGAATTATAATAAAGGGTTAAAAGCCAATGAAAATGTCGTACCTTACGCTTTTATTTACAGTCTTGGGCAAATAACTTACTATTTCGTGTCATTAAAATTATTTTGAAAGACATTATAACGTGCTTTTAAATATGTAGTTTTCTTAATTTTAATTAAATTTTTAAAGAGTGAGATAAGCAAAGAACTTTTGCTTCAGTAAATAATTTTTATTTAGTAAAGAGAATAATTGTTGGAGGAATTGCGTGAAGGTTGACGCATTAAATTATGCAATTGTTGGAGATAGATATACATTATAATGCTGGTTCAGGCTTGTCATGGATTCGCACTTCAAAGAGTAGATGTGTAGTAGTATTATGCGTTTTGTTTACCACTTCCAAACCCCATAAGATTGTTTTTTATCATAACAAAGAGACGTGGGTGGGTAAATAATGAAATCCCTTGGCGTACTTCAAAGAAAATAGAAACTATCATACATCACACTTCTGGTGACTCTAGCCGTTTTACCAGAAATAGTAATAGGGAAAGGGCAAGTCAAAGCTTACGGAAAGTAATGCCTTCGGAATTCGGAATTTGAATAACATAAGGGCATATATAGTATGGATATCAATTTCAGTTTAGTGTAAAGGTACTTGCATATTCTGGTTGGTTTTGTGGTGGGACTTTAAATGAGAATTATACGATGCATAGCATTAAAACACATCAAAAGATGTTCGAGCTTCAATTAAACGTTGAACTCAACATAATTTTACGACTAAATGCAATTTCAGACCTGGATCTTGAGTAAACTTTCAATGCATACAAAACCACTTCTGGGAACTCAAAAGACCACAACCTGAGATTTATTTACTTAGAACTGTTACTGAAACGTTAGAGTCCTAACGTTTTTGATGGTGTTCATTGTTCACAGGGGATAAACTGACGGTGAGAGCTAAAGATAAGTAAAAATAAGAATAACTCCTTTAGAACTCTGTCTTGTTCGTTTATTTGGACAGAACCCTCATCCCACACGCTTTAAAACTAAATAACACCATACTCTCGTTTGCCTTCTGAATCTGAATACCTACGTTAATTCGTTCAGGAAACCCTTCAAATCGCTATGTAGTTGGTAACTCGGCTAATTGTATATTCTTACAGTCAGTTTTGCAGGGAATTTTCTCGTAGTCTTACCTGAAGTATTCACTAGCAGGTGAGGTTGCATTAGGTGGTCTAATGACAACTCTTCGACCGATTCGCTTGCTGGAGCTGTTTACTGAAAAGGAACTACTTGTATTAAAGTCTCCTTCTAATCCAAAAAGAAGAGCATCATCCTCATTATCGTAGACCACAGATGCCTCAGGAATAAAACAGTTTTTCGTATTCCAACTATTATTGCATGTAGTCCAAGGGAGAGGGTCGATAAAAGAATTTACTGTGAAGTGGAGTGACCACCCCATGATCGTGTTGTAATAAAATGACACAAAATATGACACGGTAACTGCACAATATCCAATCCCTGTGAAATAAAAAAGAGACATTGGTATATTTGGTGTTTTTATTCCTGTACAACATTATGTATCTAGTGTTGTAAAGGTCAAAGTTTTTCCTCTGTCGTCTCACTGTTCGTCTAAAAAAGTAATAATATGATCCTTTCTGTCGGTCAAAATGTAGAGGATTGTCTATGTTGACATAATAACGAGATTGACCAAACAATCACAATCCATTTCGATGAGCGATTCCGAATGATCATCATCCGTCAACCACACCTCGACAACTTTCATCAACACCTAAATCCCTTTTATTTCGTCGTATGTCAATGTCAACCCAAGTCAATACGATTCTCAATCTCTACAACATCTTTAGTTGTCTCTCGCACTTTCTTTTTACAATTTTGCCCCATAAACCTTTCTGCTTTTGCTTTGATGCGCTGTGCAGGGCTTTGCTAACATTTGCACAGCGTTACAGTCCTTCGTAACGTAGCTTTACTCTGTTTTAAGTAGCGTAAAAATCTCACGATTTGGCATTTTTTTGTCAGAACAAAAAATACTAATAAAAACGAGAACTCAACCAACACTGGATTTTTAATATTGAAATGAGCTACAAATGGAGTGTTTCTAATTGGCAGGGGTACCTTGCCGCTTTGCATTAGAATGACTCATTATGAAAAGTTTGAATAAAATAAAAAGCCCAGAAGGTAAACAATTTTATTTGTTCCTTTAATGTATTTCAGAAATGTTAAAACTAACGCAATTTTATTTCATGCTCTGGTATCTGGTAAAAAAATAAAGAAATCAAACCCCATAGCATACATCCCGACTTACCTTTAAAAAGAGGGCATATTTTCCACATGGAAATGGGACCTTGGCGTATGAACTGACCCAAAAGAAGCTCCATGTAGAATACCGGTATTGCACTCAGGAACAACATTAAAAAGTATGGGATTAAGAAGGCACCTAAAACAATAATTCAAATTAAACTTAAAATGTTTATGACTTTTGACTAAATCCTTGCAAACATTTGAATCCGAGAGAATATAATATAAGATTTCTCATATTGTCCTATCTTATTTATCAAATCCCCGACTAACTCAGACATTTTGCTGTGTGTCATATTCCTCATCTATTTCTGTTCCGGGAGCACACATAATAAAATCTCTCAGACACAAAATGCCAATCTTAATTTGTAAATTTTATCTCAACACTCTCGGAAAGAGATTTAGTTAAACGTATACAAACTACAAGACATTCCCAGACACATGAAAAAAACATTCAACATTCATAAACAAATAATACTACTACTATGGCTTTTGGCTAAAGTAAACATTTTATTGAATTAATTATACTTGGAAATGATTGAATGAACAAAATCACTGTTTATCATTTATCTTTCCACCTTTAAATCTACAAATTTGTAAGCAAATGTAAGAGAAATATAGGTTAAATAAATTTACTTGGTTTCAATTTGCATAAAACTCATTGAAAATCTTACTTTTGAGATGATTTTATACAAGGATTTTTGAGAAACAGATGCATTTGTTGTAAATATACAAAAGGATAAGATTGAGTGGCTGAGTGGCACTTTATTATTACCATTTAGCTTTATATCATTCCAATATACAACTAGTTGTTTGACTTGCCATCAAACCCCGATGAAAGATTTCTTTGTTTTTGTGAAAAAAAGGCTGAAAGATTTTTGGGGAAAGAATGAGAAGAAGATTCGTCTCCCATGGGAAATCTGTTATCTGGATGGAAATCTTAAAAGATCTTAACATTGTTTGTAGTAGTTTAGAATATCACAGAAGAAGTAAAACTATTATAAAAGTTGGAGGTATTAGTAATAGTAGTGGTGGTTTTTATTAGGGGGATGACTAGTTAGTATCAAGTATGACTTCGATTATTGTAGATTATAGAAGTCGATGTATCTAGAAGAAAGGAGTTTGATGTTGGCACTAATCCCTTGAGAAACTTTTCACCAGAAGGATTATTAATGGACTTTTATTACATCTTTTAATCAAGGAAAAGTAATTAGACAAGGATTACCTTGCCCTATGCTCTAACTTTAGTGAGATTCTTGCTAAATTGATTACTGATGGAATTGTAGTATGGACAGTATGGAGTGATGCTGTACTATTATTACAACTAATTTTACAGTCTCACGCACACAGTGGGGAATACTCGGAATACCTTCATTTTATTATCTTGTTTGTGAATAATATAAATGCAAACCACAATCCAAAAATAATTCTCATTCTTAATTAGTAACTAGGATTTAGGAAGGCATGTTTGGAGGAGTAATGGTTTTGAGGCAAAGTGAGACGTTTAGACTGATTTACCTCATTTTTAAGATTATTACTTTATTACTAACTACATAGTACTAAACTAAGGATTATTTAAAAATTGTTGTAAATTTTTAAATTATAACAAAACACCTTTGATGATATATATCGAGCATATATATACATATATCATCACACCTTAGAAAGCCCATTTTTCATTTAACTATAATTTCAAGCATGTTAAAAGTTTACCTTATTACATACATTGTTTTACATTATAAAGTAGGATTTGATAGACGTTTGCTTGCTTACATTATATTCCCATCTTTACCATGTCTCATATTCCCGTTTCCCCTTTATTACATTTTGACGATAGTAATAAGGGGAAAAAGTGAGACACTCGATCGACTCCACAAAAGTCTTTTTACTTTCCTACCTACTTCCTTCATCCTACTTTCACAAAAGCTCAACGTCTCATATTACCCTGATCTTTGGTGTTTCTACAAACAACCTGAATTAAATAAAACAGTTCATTCTCCATTTCCGGTTGCATATTGCAATATTCTACATTTTAGCATAACTGCGAACTAATTCTCATGTCTGCCTAGACTTTAAAAATGATGTTGGCCATATAAAAGGGAAAGTTTTGATCCTTTGCTTACCGCCTCCATTTTTATAACAGAAATAAGGGAATCTCCAAACATTAGCGAGGTCGACAGCAAAGCCGATGATTGAAAGTAAAAAGTCCAATCCTTGAGACCAAGTTTCTCTATCGCCTTCATCCTCATCTGTAGGACAATGGAAGGACCTCCTGTCATCTCCACCTGGGCTACTTAACATGTCATTATTGACATTTAAAGGGGTCAACATCATTGGACTTTGTGTTCCGCTGTTGGCTATCACATTCTTCTGATGATTTTTAGTCTTGTTTGACGACCCATCTGGAAAATCACCAAACAAAGTATTTTTTTCTCTTTTTTCTTTCAAGTCTCTTCGTCATAAACATAACATCTCAAATAGACTTCACACGTTACGAAGTGAATATCAAACACTAGAAAATGCTTTATGTAAAAACCAGACATTGTTTTTCAATG
Organism: Isotoma viridis; assembly: GCA_034696425.1. Lineage (NCBI taxonomy): Eukaryota > Metazoa > Arthropoda > Collembola > Entomobryomorpha > Isotomidae > Isotoma > Isotoma viridis. Next base: position 12,669 of record JAQGAA010000134.1, read on the forward strand.
TTGTGTTACTTTTCAACATACTTCGTCAAGCATCATTAAATCTTGATTCGTTTTTATTGAGTGTGACAGGCCAAGATGTTATTCTCTGGGAGACTTCTTTAAAACTTTGAATTTGAAAGTCGTTCCGTCTCTTTAATTATAAGTAATGGTAATGAATTGCACATTTCAATTGACTATTTCAATAAGGAGATTTAAAAAGGAATGAAGAAGGGTGGCCTATTTGCTTTGAATTCTGAAGTGGCCCATACTTGTATGTGTTTATTGTAGACTTTTATTATTATTGGCTTGATTGATCGGTCTCGTCATCATGTTTTGATTCTTATAAACTGCATTTTATGGTTGTTTAAAAAGGGGGATTTGGAAACATTAAAGGATTGCATAACATCTTTTATATAAGCGTCTTTCTTGCTGTTTGATTGGAAATTAAGAGTTCCGTCTTGTGTTGGCCTTTTTGCTTAGGATAGCTTCAGAACAAATTCTGGCTAATTCTGAGGAATTTTAGTTAAAAGTAACTGTGTTTACTCATGTATGAAGTAGGATATTTAAAGTCATTCTTCGAGTACGCAGTTCTTTCAGATTTTTTTCTGCATTTTGTAGTTCATTTGAAAATATTAAAATTAAAATAAGTAACATCTTTCGCACTTTCCCGAGGCATATATTGTAGTGAAAAAATAATTACAAAAACACTAAATTCAAACTAAAATAATAAAAGCCGCAGAGCAAAAATAATAAAAATGTCTGTTGAGATTGTTTGTGGCGAAAATGGCTTATATTTCGCGACTACAAAATTTTATTTCTTGTTTAATGAAGATAAATAATTTAAGTTGTTTTTTATTTTAAAATAAAAGTCTTGTTTCATTCGTGGCTTGTAGTTGTAAAGCATTATGAATATTTTTATAACTTTTTACACAGATAAGTAATTTAAATGCTTAGTGATAATGACAATTTATCTCAATAATCTTAAGAGAAAATAGGAAAACAAAGATATAAATTAGTTTATAAGATATGTAATACGATTATAAAAGACATCCACTAAATATATGCGTATGGAAAAGTAACGATTTACACAAGCAAAATGAAATCCTATCTATGGGAAAGGCTTAATTCAACTTGAAAAAACATTAGAAGCCCTATATTAGAATTAGAATGCTATTATAGTGCATGTAATATACTTTATCATTCTGTATTAAGCAGCACGAGAGTGAAGGAGTAGAGATCTAGATTGAGTTAATCTATACAACTTTTAATTCAAATTTTAATTTAGTTGCAAATGACTACACAAGCTGAGAGCCGATGGTGTCGAGTGTTGAGGATATTTGATGATAAATGTCAACAGCAGGGTGACAAATGATCTCTATTTCATTTAATGGGACTCGTTATGTTTTTTATGTACCCTCGGCCACGTTTAGCCATTTATGTTGGTTTGCATTGGTATTTTCTGAATGCTTTGTAAATATGCAGATTTTACTACAAATCCAATTAAATACGAAGATAAGAAACGTAGATATAATTTGATAGCTTATAGGATAGATGGGCCAAGCTATATAATGAGTTAAGGGTGTAGTATCATCAAAGTAAAGTCATTATGGGATTGGTTTGTCAAGCTAAATTCAAAAACATGCAAGAGGATCATTTAATTTAATATTTTTTAAACAATAAGAGTTTTTGTTCTTGATGGTGTAAATTATTTTATAGCTTTTTCGAAGGTACACCTTAAATGAAAATAGTTAAAAACATGAGGACCATTAAAATCAAATGATTTATAATAATAATTCATGTTCGCAATCAAGGACCGATGAATATTAAATGCGCCATTGGCGAGACCCCCTATTGTCTTTGCTAACATTTGAGAAACGCTGCACCCTTGTTTTGTTTTTGTAGTGTGTAACGCTGATTTTAAGTAAACTATATTTGCTTGTTTGAGGACAAGTTGGTCCAACTTGTTGTAAAGTTATATTTTGCATTTCCTCATTAGTGAATTGATAGGTTTAGGTTTTTAAAAGAAAACAAAGTTTTAATTTCTGTAGATTCAAGAATCACTCAAGAGAAAACAAACAGGAGGTGTTTTAGATGTTGGGGAAATTTCCCTAAATAATTATAAGTTGTAAATGGTTGTTGTTTTCTCATTCTATTGGCTGTGGGCTATCGGCTGTGTATGAAGTATGATCTTAAAATAACATTTTCTTTCTTATAGACAGGATTTTCGTAACTATTCATGACATAATGACATTTTTATTTTTACAGAATAACAAATGTTTGTTTACCTTTGCTATTTATTCTATTTTTTAAAAGTTTAACTCATATTGTTGAAAGTTCTATAAGATGAAAACAATAAAAATACATGCTTTCAAATGTAATTCTGATATTCTGAATGATTTAGATTTTAAGGAAGGTGTTTTATTTCATCTTGATTTATTTTCTACTTGAGAGTACGACAGTTTTAGCCTATAATGTTAATACAAGTTTTCAAATGGTGAAATGTACTTGCTTACCCTGGTTTAATAAAATGATTTCAGTGATTTTGGAAAGAACAAATAGCTATGACCGATTGTGCTATTGTGAAATGAGTCTTACTTTATAGCATTAAAAATTACGCATCCGATTAATTGCTTTTTTTTCTCCCATTTCGTAAACTAGAAACAATATTACTCGAGAATTTTAACAATCATGGAATTAGAAGGAATACTTGCTCCAGTCGAAAAAGACGTCCGAACAAAAATTAATTAATAATTACTATTGCACATTGTACTCTTAGGAAAAAGTAGTAAAAAATGTGGATTTGGCTCTAGTATTGGATTTACTTGCGCGTGTATTACATAAACTGAAGATAAATATTAAATCAAACAGTATGGTTAGCGTGACAAGCTGCCAATTACACAATACATTTTTAAACTGTCTCGTCTGATGGTATTAATTTTTAATACTTTTCAAGGTATTCATATTCACTGCACAAATAAAGCAGTTTTAGCAAAATCGGCCACTCGTACTTGGATTTAAGTAATTATACTGCGATTATTAAGCCATTAACTTTCATCTTCAATACATATGGCTCGAGCCTACCGTCGATTATATCTAAGGAAAATCGATGGACCACGTTCAATCCAAATATACAACAGGTACAGCATATTAAAAATGTAAGTTTGTAATTTCTGAAAATACTTTCTCCATAACATTGTCTGGCTCTATGGACTGCTAATAAGTGTTTAAAGGTTTTCCAAAATTGTTGAAGAAACAAAAAGAAAGCATTCAAAAAATTGTAGTATTACCTTCCGGGCCTTTCGAAAAGCTTATGCAGAAGCCATCATCCCCAATTCTACTCTGAACTTCAGATTTAGGTCCAGAAGGTTCAGGAGAAGGTGAATTCATTAACAAGGGGTCAGTAGGAAGACATCCTGAGGAGTGTCGATTTCTCACCGTTTCTCCAGAGGATTTAATATAACTCCCATCTGTACCTATTGAAAAGTCGTGAAAAGTCAGAAAGTGCCATTGCTTGCATTCTTTGTAAATTTTTTTACATCTTGTAGAACTAGAGAGTGAGAACCAACTATGAGCAACAAGAGTCCAATCAATTCACTTCAATATATATAAATACTACACCACCCATACCATTATTGGACAATTCGACTTTTTTTATTTATAATAGAGTTTTCATGGGACTCTCTTTGCCGTCTGCACGTAGGTAAAGAGTAGGACACTCCACTCGTACATTTCAAACGTGACTAGCTTATTGATTCTGGTTGTGAGAGTGACCGGCTCCTCATATGAAAGTCAGTTTTACTTTTCAATTGAGTTTCAATGAGGGCAGACAGGGGCGTCTTTCACCACCCGGAAATGTTTTCATGGGACTCTCTTTGCCGTCTGCACGTAGGTAAAGAGTAGGACACTCCACTCGTACATTTCAAACGTGACTAGCTTATTGATTCTGGTTGTGAGAGTGACCGGCTCCTCATATGAAAGTCAGTTTTACTTTTCAATTGAGTTTCAATGAGGGCAGACAGGGGCGTCTTTCACCACCCGGAAATGTTCACACACAAGAACTTAATTTTGGACATAAAAACTCTAGGCAGAATGTTTTCCCGTGAGATAAATGTAGAATGGACAAAGTTGTGTAATGAAATCTGAAATATTTAAAGGGAACAGAGGACACTCAAGAATGTATAGGGTAACCAGACAGCTCCCGCAGTCACATCACAACCAACCCAACTTTTCTACATGAAATGAACTAATGTAATTCTGGAAATTAAATCCCTCTTACTTTCCCCCAAAACCCATCTCTATGTTTAAGTAAGTTTATACAAGTTTATCATTGCTTATTCCCTGGGGTTTTAAGTAGTTTAAGACTTGTACAACTTGTAGAATAAGTAATGGTACCAACCTGATGCTGCTGGTCTACTTGTTTGTAAAGGAGGTGTAGGGTGTCCGATAAGGTGATGGCTTTGTGACTGGGACAGTCCAACTCTTACACTTTTGGAATTTGTTTCATTGTTGGACCCATCATCACCTCCAGCAGGGTTTGAGGAGCTTGTGTTTAATGATGATGATCCGATATTTGCAAGAAATTCAGAGGGATTGACTGTACCCGTTGTAACTACTAGGGGAGAATTTGCATTTGCACTAGCAGGTGTGGACAGAGTTGAGGCAGAGTGTCTCTTCATATTGTTGGAATTTCGATGATGACCATGTCGATTGTAACTACCATGATGGTTATTGTGATGGTCAGTCTCATCACTAGTTACAATACTTGCTAAGGGATTTTCGATCAGCTCCATCGGCTCTACTCTGGACATCTCCTAAAACTTGTAGTCTCCAAGGGAGGATCTCACTACTATATGACACAATATACAAAAAACAAGTTAGCTTAACTTTTTCCACTTTATCTTTTCAGACAATGTCATCCCTTTTAAAAAATAAAAGTTTTGAGTCCAACAAAAAGTAAATTCTGTACTAGACTGACTGTCTGAACTACCTAAATAACATTATTAGCCCAAGTACCATTATAATTGAGTGCAGGGATAGAGAACATTTTTTAAACTTTGGGTACTTTCCCTTTACTATATACACCTCGCCACTTCTATGTGAATTGCAAAGTAGTACACATATTAGAGTAGGTACGAATATGTTATATAAAGTATATTAAATGAAATTGTTGAGAGAAAAAGTTAGTTGTTCAAATAGCAGTCGTAGTAGTATCTGACATTTAAGTAGTTTACGAATTTACGAAGGACAGCTAGTTTTGTTCCAGTGGTAAAGGAGTGATGTAAGGGCGCTTGACCCGATTTGCATCACTGACTTTTGGAACGATTACACGCTTAGAAAAGAGTTTGTAAATGATTGTTTTATAGTTTTGTACTTTTGTTGTTTGTGAAGTGAGTTGGGAGAAATGTGTCTAATATGTTTTGTCATAATGTAGGATTTACAAATTATTACCAGAGAAAAACCTGTATAGGCTTACTTATTTTATAAAACTATTTTAAGGTAATTTATTCATCCGGATTTTTATTTCTAAATATCTAATTGTTATAGTTAAGGATAACATAGTTAAAACTTTCGAAGTTTCTTAAGCTTTCAGTACCTAAATTGTTTTGTGCTTCAAATTTGCTTCAATTACCTAAATGTCTTACTACCTGCTTACGTTCGTGTGGTAGGATAAAAACAGTGGGAGAAAGCATGCAATTCCGTTTGAGAAGAATAACATGCCTATAAGTTTATTTCATGTCTGCATTTTGTTTGTGCCAATTTTGTTTGCTTTCTTTCACCATAATCATTTTGAGTTGTTCGGGTGAACTAAAACAGTAGTAGTGTAGTAGTAAGTAAACTATGTTTCAAGTGTACTACTACCGTAGTGTGTACCTTTTCAACCGTAGGGGATCTGTGTTTGACAGTCTGATATAATGACCCCGATGTGAACAAGTTCAAATAATATTGTCTATCCAAGTATACTTACTCCCTTACTACAAATTAAATGAACAACTTTAGATGCAGTAGACTAATCTGGTAAAGTATCCTGATCCCGTATCTGGGAGCTGTATGAAGTATGTGAGCTGACCACCACTACCACGAATAAAGCATCACCAATACTACTTCTGTTACTACCAGCATATCCAGTCGGATTTACACTTTCTCTGCATTTCTTGGAGAAAGTTTGGGATTACAATGTCGTACGGTAAAAAACAGTTTGCGTTTGATGATACAACATGGAAGAAAATTCAAAGCTAAATCCTTTAAGTTTCTTGTGTGTCAGACTTGATACTTGATGCAGTTTGTTTGTTTCCCTTGTGTTTTTAGGTTGGGGTAAATAAAATTATATATATTTGTTTTCGTATGATGATGATAAAAGAGCCCCCATGTGCGTTTATGAATTACAGCTCAAATCTTCTATTTTTAATGGGACAGCTTCTACCACTACTACTATTGATCATCATCATTATGCCGGTTGGGCATGTGACTGTATAAAAGAATCACACATTGCATATCAAAAGTTCTCAAAGTTTGATTGAAGTTTAACGTTTCTCAAAGTTTGTGAAATGACTGAATAGCTCTACAACATGTTACAGGGTAGGTACAGTAGGTAGTGTATGGTAGTAGAAGTAAAAGGGATTTACCGGGTTCACCTGTTTCTCCTTCCTTGATCTCTTTAGACTTTATACAGAAAGAATAGTGTGTGCAGTAGTGAGTGAAGTAGGAATAGATTTAAAGATGGATACAGTAAAAAAAATGTAGTAATAGAATGGAGATGAAAATGAATAGGGAACTCATCCGTTTTATTGCCATGAACGAACACTTTTCCCCCCGAATGAATGGAGAAATCTCTGACATTTTGACTTTCCTTTTCCTTCCTTCCTGTCTACGATTTCAGTAGGTTGCATATACTATATTATCATTCCTTCAACTAGTCAGCCCAGGTTGGGCCAAGCAAGCATGGAATTATTATGAAGATTTTCTTCTACCTGGATGGCATCATCATAACGTGGTGTGTGTGGTGATTGTAAGGTGCTGGGATAAACAAGGGAACTTTTCTAGGTGGGGGTAGTTTTTTATAATGGAAAAAGTCGTTTTAAGATGAGTTAGATTTCTTTATTGCGATTGAAAGTCTTTTTTGAAAAGATTTTTTTACCTAAATTGTGCAACTTCATTTTATAAACAGATAATACAATATAACATGTACTATCTCCTCTTTGTTAATGAATTGAGAAATTCTGTCATCATTTTAAGAAAACAATTTAATTTACAATTTTTTTATACCTTGGACTTTGGTGTAATATTGTTTAAGTAATATTTAAGCAATAAGTCTTAACTCCTGAAAAAGAAGGACCATTTAAACAATAATACGTTACCTCACAGCATCTTCTATAAGCGGAAGTCTCCACTCCCCTTTCCTGGCTTTAAAAATACATAAAGATCTTTAATAAACGGTCGTAAAAAGTTGTGAAATCCCTTTGGAATTTTTAGGCCTTTTTGTTTGAGCTTATTCGCTTCACAAGTTAAGTAAAACAACAAAAATAAACTACTTTTTACTTCTTTTCTGTAATATTTAACTTGAAGTTTATGATAATTCCCAGAACTTAAAATTTTCGTGATAAATTGCGTCCCTTAAAGTTTTTTGGGGTATTAAAACAACTTTTGTATTTTCACAACAATGTACGAAGTCTGTATTCGAATCGATAATTTCTCTTGTTCAAGCTGACTTATGCAAGTGACAAGTCCTAGTTGTTTAAACGAAATTTAAAAAAATTAAACAGGAAGGATATATAGGAATAATATTATGAATTTTATATTGACGACTATATAGATTCCCTTGTAAAATCAAGCAAATGCAAATCCCGGATGACTTTTTCAACTCGTGAAAGTTCCTTTGTGATTTGGATTTCTATTAAGAGAACAGTAGCAAAGGTAATAGAGATTGAATGTATATCCAGGTATATCCCTTTAATACGATATTTAGATGAATAGAAGGATTCACTTCACCTTGATCCGAATTTAGGTTTTCACGGGTTATGAATCCGGGGCATTTTCCTTCATGAATTGCACACAATTCACACAAGCCAAGCCGGCTCTCCTAATTTCTCTCGTGTGATCAAACACAATATCCAATCTATCTCTAAGCTAAAGTATTTCATGGTGATTTGCTACCTTTATTTCACACTATTACATAGAAATACTATTCTTACTCGCACAATATAAATATTTCAAAACATTGCAAGCTCAAATATTTTATAATATTTATCCCGTTCCAGAATATTTTATACAAACTGGAAAAAGATGAAACTTTAGAGATAGATGTTCAAGAAAGTTGAATGGACTCAAACTTATTGTCTCAGTTTTGACATGAATGAACTGTTGCATATCTTTAGTGACTTTTTAAGTAGGTATTTCATTTTGGCCTGGAATTGGAAATCTTTTGACTTAAACGAACCAATTCTATAGTCTAGTTCGTAATATTTTGAAAAGTTATTCCAATTATGAACAACCTTGCTATATGAAAAAACAGTTTTAGACGTTATGGAATCTTAAATGAGACTTGAAGACTGACATTCACGTGTTATTACTTAATACACTATTGTTATACATTATACTACGGACTGAATGGAGGTTAATTTTGCAATTTTGTCTTATATTTTAACCATATTTCATTCCGATTTTCTTAAACATGACCTTTCACAATTTATTTTGCGTTTTTAAGACAAAGTACCATTTAACTTTCTCCTAGAAAAATTCACAGCTAACAAAAATAACATTGCTTAGGGCTCAAAGGCTTTCTTTTATGCTAAAAAAGTAACATTTCTTTATACACAACACAATTCTTCTTACCTGATTTACAGCTCAGTATAACTGAATCCTGTGGTTGAGTAAAATTACATACAAATGGTAGCCGATGTACCAACACCGGCGTGAGATTTTTTCGTGCAGAAAAAGTGTTTTACTGTTTTACTTTTACCGCAATAGAAGCAATAGCCAAAGGATACACAATTTAACTTTCCTAGATTAGAGAAAGTATGAAAGTTACGGAAAGTAAAAACGCCATCAGGATACTCTAAAGTGGATATCGAAGAGTGATGATGATAAAGGTGTTCAAATCTATTTTGTTTGTCTGTAATGTGAACACGACAGGAGGGTAGGAGAGTAAGTATTAGTATTGTGGTACGTGAATCACGAACGATCACACTTTGTACGAACAAGAGGTATTTCTCAAGTACAAAAGGATATTGGTACTGGTGATATTGGTGTTTTTGATGAAGTTGTAAGAGTTTTGTTGGAAGATTTTCGAAGAGAGTAGTAGTGGTTGTTGAAATTGAGTCCAGTCTAATATTTCAGGGGCCATATATTCCGCACAATATCTTTGGCAATAATGAGTAAACTCAGTGAGCCAAACATCTTGCAGAAGTTCATAAAGATGATGATGATACTACTGGTACTACTAAAGATTTGATGTCTTCAACACTCAACACTAAGACTGGTACAACTATTACTACAAACTTATCTCAATTTCCAGCCAAATCCACAAAATCCCTTTTGAGGAAGCTAACGAAACCAACCCTCTCGTCTCAACTTCTAAAAGTTAATAAAATATCTCCTTAACTTCGACCCTCTTCTTACTATCTATCTCTCTCTGGGCTCTCTTCGCCTAAGACTTTCCTTCAAGATGACAAAGAGGTGTTGCGAATGTAATGTGGATGATTTGACGATGAAAAATAAATTTCGCAAATTATTAAATTACTTAACTTTTTAAGTTTTGTGCTATCACCATTCTGCCAAATCTTATAATCCTACCTGGACTAACTATTTGGCGATACTCTTGATAATTTGTTAAATTGACTTGATTACAACAAGTGCATCTTTCTTCTTGTGTGTTTTGATAATTAATAGAATGAATTTGTTAATTCGTTCAGGAATACATTTTTCATTATAGTTAAGTGATTGATTAGGATGTTAAATTGATCAGAAAAAAAGTTGTGGATAAAAGTAAAAATGTTATTTAGGAAGAAACTGAAAGGGTTTTAGATTGAATGTCTTCCTCCCCAAAAACATAGTAGGAGTAGCATGGCCTAAAGCCACTTCGTGCTTTCTTAACTTTGAGGAATAATGTGGTGTGATGTGATGTACTAGGTGGGTAATAGTAGATTGCGTTTAATTGAATTAGGAAAGTTGGAAAAATAGTTGTAAAGTCTTTAAGGATTTTATTTCCTCGAAAATTCCAAAAAATGAGTGTTCCGTAGTAGGTCTGAAGGAGTTAAAAAAGTTTTTTTCCGTAACAAGAGAAACACGCATAGACACTGGAAACTCGTAAAAATACAGAGAGTCAAGTTAAATTCTGACAAGAGTTTTCGTGAAGAGTTGTCTCACGAACCGTTTGTGGACCACGACTGACTGAAAAGCCAAATTCGGCTGTGTTATGCCTTTGCCTTTGTCGTTGTGATGTGAAGTGAATGTATGTATTATATTATTATAGGTGGTATTGGAATTTCATAGGTTTTGCTGTCTGTCCTAGTGGCATTGTTCCTATTGATACTGTTTTATTGATAATGTGCCACATGGTATCGTTCTAGTTGTATATGTAATATGGATGATTTGATGATTTAGCTTATTTTCCATGATGATGAAGGTGATAGTTTTCTAAATGTAATACACACTGTGAGTGATTACTTTGAGGTGTGTGTGTATTGTAATTGTATACAAGAGTTCAACCTAGTTTTAAATACTTGAATTCTAAACGGTGATGGTGATGATGACACGAATCAAATGAGTTTTAGGAGTTATAAATTTATAGTAAAGGTATGTCGTAGCAAGGGGTAAGCAAGCAAGTGTTGATAATTCTTTGGGGGTTGTTTAAGTTTTCAGGCAGTTTTAACCCGCATATGTAATCACGGGCTGCCTTAAGTTTCGAATTTTCTATGTTGAAAGTTGACAAGTTTAAAATCTTTCAAATGGAGTTGGAGCTGAAAATACTCAGGATTTGGTACTAAATCTTAACGAATTAAATTAAATTAACTTGCATCAGATGTTTATGAATTTTCAAAGTTTCTATTAAAACTAATTAGGTAATATTCTTTTGACTTGAATCCGTCAAGTTTAGAAATTAAAAAAATCTTTTCTAAAAAGGAATGGTAGCAAATTTTAACACGATATCATTTTAGATAAACCGGACCGTAGTCAACTTTTCTTGCTACGACACACACATACCAAAATTTCAATTCATCTACAAAAGCATAATGTTGCTAGTAAAACTACTAGAAATCTCCTTACAACGCTATACTATTACAACGGAAAAAGTAAATTATTTGCTTTACTACACACACAAAGCCACTTGAACAGGTGAAATATAAAATGTGGTGATTACACATTTTATTTCATTTTCCAGTTTATTGCTCAGTTACTTATTTTCATTCACTAAGAAAAGTTCAAGTGCACTAAAATTTATTGTATAAGTTTTTAATAGAATATCCTTTTTTTCTACAGCTACAAATTACAACCCAATGTATTTAATTTGTCTTTAAAACTAAACAAATCTCTGAAGTAAAAAATTGGCTAATAAATTTGACATGAATAAATAAAGTTGTTTTCTGTGACGCAATTGACTTATGATTTTTTATAATGATTCCAATTCTAATACCCACAGCATCTCTGAATTGGTATTTGATTCAGCTTAATCTAAACATTCCCAAGGAGAATATAATCACAATAATTAGTCTTACAAATGGATTAACAATATGAACTAAAGTTACTCAACACTCGTCTCAAAATCTCTCCTGTCAAACCAAAGTCATCTTTTCCTAACCTGTCTGACTTTAGACTGTTAAAGGCATAGTATCAATTTTATTAGATGGAGGAAGATGATACTTGATTAATACACACTTGAATTTAAACGTCAAAAAATAGACATGAAGATTACCATGCACAACTTATCCAAAACAAAAAAAAAGGCTTGATCAGACCCAAACAACCTGTCAAAATGCTAAAAACCTTACTGTGTAAAAAACAAAACACAAGCAAGGATGTTATGCAATTTCTTATTATTGTCTGTTAAATGCTAATGCAACCCTTGAGCAGATTTTAAAGGGTTAATCGAGACAGTGGAAAGTATAAAAAAAACGTTTTTGCATAAAAATGACGATACCTATCGGCTTATTATAAATATAAGTTAATAGTTTTAGTACTAGTAGTAATAAATTTAAATGTCTTTCAGTGCCTGTATAGTTGTATGCACCTAAATTTTAGTTAGCGTTGAAATATAATTATTAAACACTTTTAGTGGTGCTGGTGGTATTAGCTATAAGCAAGGAATATGGAAAATTATTCGATAGATAAAGAAACGATTCTCTGTGGAGGTTTTATTTTTATTGTTTTATGTTTTGTGTTGATTGTGGATGTTAAAGTAGATCTGTGTTTTTGATGTGACTTGAAGGGAGTTGAAAGAGTGACTAGTGGATGAGAATACAGGAAATCTCTAATAAATACACAATATTACTTTGTCTTGTATCTTATATAATGTTCAAGCTGACTTCTCCGTGACATACCAATTTTCAAATGTTTCATGATACAGAGTGGAGAGTTGCTTTGTACATTTAAAAGCAGAATTATTGCCGAGAGTGCCGACTTTTAGGAATTAAATTTAATATTATTTTAACATTGAAAGTTTTTGTTTAGATGTGGTTTCTGGTTTTTCTATGTAAGGAATTGTAGGAAACAAATAGAAAATAGAAGCAATTCCTGAAATTAAAAATCTAAAAATTGATTATTCGCCGGTGATGGGCCATTCCGATTTCCCTGCGGCGTTGACCGGAGAAAAATTGAAATTAGTAATTAAATTTATAATTCAAAATTCAAAAAAAAAAATTAAATGAATTTTAAATGGTTTTTATATCTGTGCATATTTTTAATTACTTTCATATCCTATTTCCCACACGAGAAAACTTTTTTTTTGTTTTTACTGAAGAGAGTAAGGAGTTATTGTATGATATGATTTTGAGACTGATTATTACACTTTCGGGTTATAATAAGTGGGGAGAAGAAAGATGTAAGTGAATTCCTTGGTGTTATGATATCTGTTTTGTTTTGAAACTCATGACTTACATGAGTTTGTTATGCATGTTTAATATTATTTTGTTTTCTAGTCTATTGCATCTTTGCATCTCTGAGTCAATTTTGATCATTGCAATTTTCCATCACAATGCATGGAAGTGGAACTCATCAGTAGTGGTAGTAAGTAATTCATTTGACTAAAATGATGACGAAGTGACGATGGCTATTGTTTTCTTGGGATTTTACTTGTGGCTAAAATCATACAAAAACAAAATACCAATCTTTCCGGCTTTTTCGTCATATTTGCCATAATAAATTCCTACGAGTATGAATGAATTCATCTGGATATTTTTCCTTTTAATGAGAATTTGGAAACTGGTTTTATGTATTAAGTTTCTGGTTTTGTTTTTGAATAAAAATCTAATGTTCAAATATAAATAGAAATAATTTAATTACAAAATTGTTGATTTCATAAGTTTGTATTTCATGTATTATGGTGTGTATTATTTTTATACTTTGTGTATTTTTATGCTTTTTCTGTATTAAATTTTAGCAAAAGTTGCATAGTAATCTAACCTGGAAATAACAAGTTTAAAAACCTTGAGTGTATTATGCGTTTCTTTCCCTTTGGGAATTGGGATCGTTATTTAACGCAATTGTACGGGGTGCTTGAACTAGGAACAAAAGTAATAAAAATTAAATGACCTTCTGCCCTTTTTGTGTGCATGGAATAAGTTAAGAGTGAGATGAGTGTTATACATCTCATTTGTAATGATAATAATATAATTTAGAAGACCAAAACCCCAAAATGTGCTCAGACGATTAGGGGTAGTTGATTCTATTGTCACATTTTATTAGTAATGATAGAAGCTCATTTCAATCACGACACTGCACTAATACACGCATGCAAGAATATTTTTTAATGTGCAGATGTAACTTGGAGTTATTTTTAAATGCAAGCCTAGAGTAATAATCCAACTGTTAGTGTCAGTTAAAGCTCTAGCGTTTAATGGATACATTAGTAATTTAAATTTTAGCTTGACACAGTTGGATATTATTTATACCTTTTATTAAATAGCACCTATTTTTATCATGTTATATAATAATATTGGTTTTGATATTTCTGAGTTGGAATTAGAATTAAAATATCCCAGAGTGCAGATTGTTGATGCGAAATAGAAAATAAATGTTATTCAGGCATATGTGTGACTATGTCTGGAGGAAATTTATTTTGTATTTGAATTAGTTGTTTAATGTGACTTGCTACTGCCTCTGCCTAACTAATAAAAAATTATAAATTGTTTTTAGTAAACAGTGGTCAGTCAAGGCCAAAACAATTGCAATTTTGGTTAACCGTACTTTCGATAAGGAAATTAAAGTTCCAACTTTCATATTGAAATGGAAACACTAGCAACCTAGTTATTTAGATTTACAATAAAAACTCATCGACTTAATAACTATATATATAATATATATAGTTATTAAGTCTATGTAAAAACTTGTTTATATCAGTTCCTTCTCTTCATATCTTGACGATTTAATGAGGCATTTAAAAACAGAAAATGCTATTCTTAAAATATTAAATGAAAAGGAAGGAAATGATACTTGTGTTATAATTTTAGGTACAAGATGAGACAAAAGTATATTATGGCATTACATCTTTCCAGAAATACAAACTAACAATAAAGATACGTTTTCATTTTTGTCAAACAGTTGCAAAGTTGTAATAAAAGTATTTACTACCCCTAACATAACTAACAAGGAATTTTTGGGAAACTTGAAATTGTGAAGAGTTTTTTGTTAATGTTGTTCGTATGTATGCAAATAAAACTTGCATATTGGGTAACTCAAAATAACAAGCTCAAAGTAAGCCTATCGGTTTGCTTTGATTGTATGGAATTTGAATTGATTTAGGAATGATGTAACTTTCAAATAAAATTTTATTTTTCGCAAATACTTTATGTGAATTGTCTTTTCAAGTTTCCGTGCTTCCTTCTTATTTTGTATGATTGTTTGTTCCTTTATTCATAAGAATTATAACGTGATACTTGGGGTATGCCCTGTCGCATACGCAAGGCCAAGTCGGTCATCACTATAACATAAAATCAGTAAAATCACTAAATTTTGTAAAGTAAGGTTTTAATTGACTTGACACGATGCGTGACAAGCTCATTTGGAGAATTTCAATAGAAACAAAAGGCTGATTAGATCATAAGGATTGAAGATTCAATTAATTAAAGATAATGGGATGAGAAGTGTCAATCCTTTTGTTTTCTATTTGAATTGAACCAAATCAGCAAACAATGCGATGGCTTCTCCATGAATCCCCATTGATCTTCTTATACGTTATGCAACGCATCAATTGTAAAACTTACCCCAATGGAATTGATTTGTCTATAATGTTTGTTTTCCTGATGGGATGTGAATTAACTCGAATGGTGAAGTCATACAGAGAGTTTCAAGTTGCTGGAATTCCAGCATTATGTTGGTTTTGGATTAGATATTATTGATTGTAAAGGAAATGGGGATTAGTCCTAACAAGAAGTCTCATATAAGGAACTATTATATTGCAGAAAGGAAAGTGGGGAATTTGAGATTTTCCATTTAAATGCAGTCTCATTAGCTTACAATAATCAACAGTGTAAGGAAAAGGAAAGTGGGTAATTATTTTTTACAATTTAGATAAAAATCGTTTCAAAAGCAAACCCTGTTTCCCTAATTTTAAAACCTTGAAATGTGCAAAATAATAATTAAGTTTTTCTTTAAAAAAAACTTAAAGCGGTTGTTGTCTCTCGATTATATTATTCCAAACAAAACTAAAAACTTCACGCTGTAACCAGAAACCGTATTTTAATTTTTAATGTTATGGCCTCTTTTTGAAGCTATTCACATTCACACTTAACGAATTGAATTGATGGATATAGTTATTAGTTTAATATTTAGGACATTTAGGAGTTCCTTTTCGAGATGGACCACGATTTAAGTTTTTGTCGGCTTTTCGCATATGAGAATATAAAATATTGAAATCCTTAAAATCTGCTAATTACCTAGACGGTCGTTTTTAACTTTAGTTCCTTCTAAAATCTGAATTATCATATCACTGTGTTAGTTATTTCACACCCAAACATATTTACACCAACATAAAACCTTACTAATCAAAACTTTCAATTTTTTAATTTGTCAAATTGTAAAATTCCAAAAGTGTTAATACACGCAGTTGAAATCTGTCCTTGAAATTCCCAAATTATAATCCTTATGCTTCAATTCCCTTTTAGTTCTAGTTCTCATCTTCTCGTGCTATCAACGATATAGATACCTTAATACAATTCTATACAGTATTAAATTTGATGTTTAATAACTATTTTGTGTCTGTGCAGATTACAGGGACGACTTGATGTACACCTTGCAATAAAGACATGAAGTTGATGAATTGGAAGTAATTTTCATCAACTGTTTTTTATTATATTTCTTAAGCAATTCGAACGATCTCCCTTCGTGCTTTGAGTAAAATTGTACGTAAAACGTTTCTTTTATATGTGAAAACTTTTCAAAAAACCAATTTCGCTTTCTAAAAGTCCTTAAGTCCTTAACGTCTGAATTAATCTGAAATCCGAAAAATCGGGCTGGGCTAGAAAGTGATCTCCGTAATCCTTCTGAAACTAATTGTCCATAGCATGCGTTCTCACAAAATCACACGGAACAAAATTACTTTGTTTGTTTAAGTCCTCTGACGGAAAGGCTCATTTATGTAATAAAAACTGGCCGCATATTGACATAATATTGCTATTTTTGCTTCACATGCAACTGTTTTGCAAAAAGAGCCAAAGTTTATTGTATTCTGTGTATACTGTTACATAGGATTCCGTAACGTATATTATAGTGACGCCAACATTTAGCTTCGTATCGTTTCTTATTAAGCTAGAGCTAGAACTAAAGAAAGAAATGAGAATTCGCTTCACTAGTTTTTTTATTTAAACTTAAAAATATTTTTTTTCCATTCCCAATTGTTGCTGTTTGAAATGCCATTTAAGTTATTAACATACTTGACTTTTTGTCGGAAATGTGAGCAAAAATTTACAATATTTGTTTTGAGACCAAGTGTCTGAAATCTCATTTAAATGCGTGCATTATCCTATTCCACGTATAGGACTTTTTTTCACTTTTTCAAAAACATTTTCTACAGTTGTATTGGATATTAGAAATAAGTAGAAGATTGAATTGGCGAATTAAAGGAAAGGACTTGGTTTTCTGCTTTTGTGGAAATGTCAATTCAAAAGACTTGTCGTAAGAATTATAGCTAGTACACAAAAATTTTATTTTTCATTATGTACTATTGAATCTTGTCTAAATTTCCGTCGAATTTTACTTAGAAAAGTAATAAGAGTGTGGTATGCTGAGTTTAGGTTTTAGAATGTAGTTATGAAATTTAGAAATGTGAAGAATTATTCTGGATGATTATGCATCATCCAGAAAGTATAAAAATATTTAAATTATTAGTCAGCTTTCAGTCTAAATTCGTGTCTTAAGAATTTGAGCATTGAATGATGAAATAGCATTTTTTATCAATACTTTCCTTCTCTTTGACGTAATTTTGCTGTATTAATCATTATTAATAAGCAATATAGATTATATATTATGATTCAACTCGTAATAATTCCGTGTATTTAGAAATGCATCAAAGCATTGTGACCACAAACAATGCGGTTTATATCTATTAATTCATTTTCTTACTAAATCTGTAGATTTGAGTTCTTTTCAGACGTTTTGATTTAGGAAGTATTATGATGCTTCTTTTGATTTTACC
>JAQGAA010000135.1:0-30457 GCA_034696425.1 Isotoma viridis
ACAGTCAAGGAGGTCAAATTGTTGAATGTAGATTTCAGACGGGAGTAACAAATTTTTATCGCTGGAAGATGGGACGAACCTTAAGGAGTAATTAACATTACCATAAGATAAAAAAATATTTTATGTGAGTAAAAGTATACAGTGCGAAGATCTTTTGGTTTCAGTAAAAATATTGTTCTCGGGTTTATGTTCACTCTTAGAGCCGTTACTCTCTTGAGAAATCTTTTTAAGTCGAACAATAAAACTTGAAGAATAATAATATTTATAAAAGGCATTGAGGATTCACCCTTTGTAATCATCACGTGTTATAGTAACAACAAAAAGCAACAATACAACAATAATAGGAAGTTACATATATATATATATGGATGGGTTAACTTAACTTTGGAATTTTTGAATACCAATAATAATAATAATAATCATAATAATAGTTTTGAAAGTTTTATGTTTTGCAACACCCCGTGAGCTTTAATATCTTAAAGGGTAACAATGAATGAGTCCCGTATACGTATGGGTGGATAAGGACACTCAGAATTTGTACTCTAAGGTTTCATCAATCCAAATAAGATTTATTTTGTTTTAAAGTTTATGAATATTGTTTTGCAAAACTTAAAATTTTTTAAGCAGTCTTATTGATTTTTTAAAAGAATAAAATCTAAAGGCAACCATTAGAATCTAAAGATGACTGACTAAAATTATTGTCTTAAAGAAAGAAATGTTTCTCATTTAAGGCTGAAGGATACTTTTTATTGTATTTAATAACATTCCATTTCGATTTAATTTCAAGGGCTACTTTTTCCAAAGAAATAAATCCAAGTCATGCTATCCATCTAAAATACATCCCATTATTTTAGAGACCCACACTAACTATTCTCTTTCTGATCTCTTCCCTTCCATCTAAACTTTTCTTTTCCACCTTTAACTTTCATCCATCCTCTTTCCCGTTCATTTTCTACCATAATTTATGGAGCCTTTGCCAGCTGTCATTTTTTTCCACACGGTTGTTGTAATCAAGTCTCACCTCTTCATGTGTTCCATGTTCCACATCTATCTCTACCGAAGATTCTACACAAGATCTTCCTTCTCTAACTCATAACATTTATCAGCTCTAGAGGAAATTTGTCTTTTAAAATTCTCCTTCCTTTAACTCACTTACTTTTGGTCTTTGTAACTGGAACTTGGAACAGACCATAAGATTAAAAACCAACCCAGTTTCTCATAAATTGTCTTTGACATGAACTCATTTGCAACTATTGCAACTCATCTCTACATTAAAGAATCATATATTAAAACTTGTAAACAACTACACACCTACTAATGTATTCAAAACAAAAAAATGCATCTGTAAATGCAAGAATGCAAGTATAAGAAAGATGCTAGTTGCATAGTTGCATCTAGTCTTCCAGGAGAATATCATGTGGTGGCAAGAAATAGTGTAAAGTCATCATCATCATACTTCATTTTTCATAATCATTCATAAAGAGATTTCAAACAAATGTAAAATGGCATCTCGGCATATTCAGTGTATAAAGAAAAACTTAACTTGATACCTTGGTGGTAAGGATAATCCTTAGAATTTTCATAACTAGACTCACTATGCTTTATAATAATAGGGTATTGTTCTTCTACACAAGAAAGAGCACTCTATTAAAATGAAATTCTTGTTGGTCAAACCAAACCACAAATCACATCTCCATCCTAAAAGATGATAAATCTCCTTTCTAAATAGATCTGTAAAAATTAATATTACATTATCATGTTACGTTCTAATCTTTTTTTATATAATGGTTGAAAACAAGCTAGATCCGACTAACCCGACTTGATTGTTATGGTTAAATCTGATTTTCTTGTGGTCTCTAGTCTTATACCGAACCCATGCAAAGCATATCCACTTAAGTGAAATAACTTTCTCGAGATTACTTAACAGACTCTTGAGATTTGACAAACCAAAGGCTAACTCTAAAGATACTAAAAAATCATTCCCGTTGACCGTATGCGATACTTCAATCTCGAGAGAGAATCTGGATTAGAAAAGTAAATTAACTTGCTAACCAATGCCGCTATAACATAAAGCATCAACAATAAATATTATTTTTACTTAGCCTTAACATTAAAACGCAAGAAAAGAGCCGTGATCTGACAATTTCTAAAAAATAACTAGAGGAGTGTTCTAATCTGACACTGACTTCGTCGTTAATGATACAATTTCCTATTTGTACCTATGAAAAGAGATTAGTGCTCAAAAATCAACCCAAGATTCATTAGTCTTCCATTCCTTTTGAAGGAAATGCACCTCCTTGCAGATGGACAGTTCAAGAACAATTTATTCAGTACCTAATTTTAAAGAGTGAACATGCAACCTGGTGGTGGTGTTGTATCAGTGCACTTATATTATACATATATCGAAATGCATCTCATCTGATGAGCCTTTTGGAGGTGGTACTGGTACTACTACTAATAGTGGTTATACCTGTTGAACCAACTTGAGTTAGAATTCAACTCGAACCTTATAAACTGTACCAGTACGTAGGATAAACTGAGTTGAACTGGTTGTGCTTTAAGTTTAAAAAATGAAGATGAAGACGAAGAGAAAGAGGCTTTTTAAGTGAAGCTAGTTTTAAGTTTGGTTAGAACCTTGTACTTTGTACAGCTCCACTGTCTAATTAATCTTTGCCAACTTTGCTCCCGCCTAGTGTTATTCTCCCTGGGCGAGGCTAGGGATGACCATCGTCAGTTCACCACCAAAAACAACCATTATTATTATTATCATCAAATTCTAACCAAAATCTAAGTACCACAGTACCACCAATATGCTAAAAAGATAAGGAAACACCAAACTGAACATCTTAAACATACAATTTAAAATTAAGACGAATCATTTCTTTCAAATAAAACAATAGCTTGATCTAGATAATCTGAAATTAGAAATGCGTACAAACCAATTCTAATTCTTATAAACAATTTTCAAAAACTTTTAAATTCTTTTAAAATTTAAGATTCAAAAAGTAACCTCATCCCATCATAATAATCATACCTATACTACTCCATGCCCAAACTGACACTACTTTGAAATACATGAATAACTCAAGATATGCATTCATACCTCGGAGCTAATCCTGGACTAGAATGTCCAACCCGTCATAATAATAATCACCCCAGTACAGTAACATTCATGACCATGATTACCTCAGGAATAACACTAAATACTACTACAACATCCAAAATAATGATAAAATAATACCACACAACAATACCTAACTTTCATTTACCTTTTTTTATTTATCCTTTAGTTTCTAAGTAAACTTTTCCTAAAACAAATCCTATCCCTGAAAAATGAACACTTGTGTATTCAATTTTTCATTCCGATTGTTCAATCCTCGCCCCCAAAGCAAACTCCAAGTAGGTAATACTTATTAGTCTAAGTCACATAATATGCTCAAGGCAAAAATTACTTAAAGATACAGAGCCTTTTCACTAAATATGAGCACATGGTGTACAACAACTAACTAAAAGTAACAAACTCAAACCTAACTTCCATAGAAGGAACAAATACTAAGAAATCCTTAAGATTATTATTAATGCGTACCTTTAAGTCTGAATCCACCAGTCAAGATAACAAATGAGCTGACATGACTGAAAATTTTCTTTTAAGCATTAAACTTTTATTTAAAAAATAATAATTCCTAATAGGATTCGATCACTGGCAAAGTTCATTTTTCTACATTATGCTGAAACCCAAGCAACAATTTTGTACAATTTTTTTCTACAGTCTTTTCTTATAATATTATTATTATTACAATGATTATTATGGATACATAGATGCTGCCAGATGATAAATGCCTGACATATTATGATATTATATTATGCCAAAGTCAAATAAATAACCCATAGCTTATAGTCTTGGTGAAATTCTCACAATAAACCATAAAAATAAGACTAATGTAATAATAATAATGATGATGATAGTAATAATCACAATAAATTTACTTCAATACATACTCATATTATATGATATGATCCAAGATATAAAATCTGCTGGAGTATGTAGTAATTCTTTTCAATTTGTATAATACTCGTTTCTCTTTAGACCTTTTCTTTAATCCATAATCTGCGTACCTGACCCAAGCCAAAAGTGATCCTTGGTTAAGTTACTCACGGGGGACGTGCCATATTTATTCTGAAGTGTTTTTTATGCTTTTTATATAACCAGTACGTGTACAGTAATAATACTAGGTATCTATAGTGTTGTGTACAAGTTGAGCTAGGGTATTAGAAGTTAATATGTAATTCAACTTTTGAAAAATTCTTGTTGGAGACTTCAAGAGCAGAATTCTCATCTCAAAAAAGCAATAAAAGACTCGTAATAATAAGGGGGTGATACATGTGTACTAATAATGAGGGCAAGGGAAGCCAAGTCATAAAAAAACTCACATAATAATAATAATAGTAATAATACCTTAGGATATAATAATGTAATGCAATGCAATACAATCACTACAAGTTAACTTACCAGCAGGATCAAGAAAAGAAGACAAATGTATCATCATCATCATAATGATTATTACAATGATTATTATGGATACATAGATGCTGCCAGATGATAAATGCCTGACATATTATGATATTATATTATGCCAAAGTCAAATAAATAACCCATAGCTTATAGTCTTGGTGAAATTCTCACAATAAACCATAAAAATAAGACTAATGTAATAATAATAATGATGATGATAGTAATAATCACAATAAATTTACTTCAATACATACTCATATTATATGATATGATCCAAGATATAAAATCTGCTGGAGTATGTAGTAATTCTTTTCAATTTGTATAATACTCGTTTCTCTTTAGACCTTTTCTTTAATCCATAATCTGCGTACCTGACCCAAGCCAAAAGTGATCCTTGGTTAAGTTACTCACGGGGGACGTGCCATATTTATTCTGAAGTGTTTTTTATGCTTTTTATATAACCAGTACGTGTACAGTAATAATACTAGGTATCTATAGTGTTGTGTACAAGTTGAGCTAGGGTATTAGAAGTTAATATGTAATTCAACTTTTGAAAAATTCTTGTTGGAGACTTCAAGAGCAGAATTCTCATCTCAAAAAAGCAATAAAAGACTCGTAATAATAAGGGGGTGATACATGTGTACTAATAATGAGGGCAAGGGAAGCCAAGTCATAAAAAAACTCACATAATAATAATAATAGTAATAATACCTTAGGATATAATAATGTAATGCAATGCAATACAATCACTACAAGTTAACTTACCAGCAGGATCAAGAAAAGAAGACAAATGTATCATCATCATCATAATGTAATAGAATGTAATAGTACTCATGCATAAATAATAATCCGAGAGAACATTACATAACCAGAAATAAAAAAAATCCCTTAAGGAAATCCAACTTTTTAAAAATCTTTCTCTGGAAAAACCAAGCACTTATCTAATGTATAATAAAATACTAGAGTGTAATCATCATCCAGAGGAGGATGGAGATAACATGTAGTAGTAGTTAGTATTGGTTTTTCTCGTAAAGATGGTCGTGTGTTTCTAATCAAGGATAAGCATCTTAGATAAGTGCATGTAAAAACTTTTAAGATTTACCTATGACTTGTCACCAATACTATAATACTAAAATAACAATACAGATAGATACATAAGTTGGATAGATACTACAATTTGACTCTTGGACAAGACTTGGTGGATGCATCCCATACAATTAAAGTTTTTATCTTTATGATGACGGCCTTGCTTTTGCCATTATTGGTTTTGACCATGTTAGTATTATTTTGAGAGTCAATTTTTCTACCTCTCTATATACACAAGTTACAAATAATTTATTCCAGATGCTCCATATTTAACCAAATGTATACTTTTAAGGAGTAAAACACTCGAAAATAAAAACGTGTTACTTTTGTACTCTACCTAGATGAAATAATAAAATAAAAATATGTAACAAATTACTATTGAAGACTTCCATACACTTTTAGATCGTATTGTTGAATATTTTTCTCAAGAAAAAAAGTAAAATTATAATTCAAAGTAATCTGGGAAGATACATGAGAAAGGAATTCATTCTGAATTTCGCCTGAATGACATGACATGAGGTTCCCTTGGTATAATCATTACAAAAAAGTAAGACATATTTGTCATTTAAGGGATGACTATTTATGTAGTGAATCCTCTCACCTACACTAGTACAACTTTTATTAAAACAAGCCCTTAAGGAACAGTCACACATTTTATTTAAGAATTGAATCTTGTTAAATTATAGTTTAGGATAGAATACAATAAAGACAATAATATATTTTGATGCAGCATGAGAAAACTGACTCTGAATACGCGTTGTCTTATTAAACTATGCATTCAGTTCAGTATTCAATGGTGCTGATTACTATCATACAAGAAAACGCACTAACGCACATAAAGATCACAGTCTAACAACTAATAAGCTACCCAGGGTACCTTCTCTTAGGACAATTCAGAATCCCCAGGGGTCCTTCGGACAGTACTTGCATGCTCCCGGAATTTAAACTACAACTTTGTGATGAAACCTATGCAATACATACCTTTCTAACTTCTACCTTGCTTATTACAAGACATACAGATACCCAAGAAGACAATTTGTAAAAAAAGTGAAAAATTCAAAAAAAATAGTATACAAGCCTGAAGGGATAAGAAGTTCCTACACACTACAACCCTATATATGACTACCTTACTTCTCGTGTAAGAATAATAATGGTAAGTGCCTTATTTTAAAAAGAACTTCCATAATGGAATCATTTAATAGGTAGTATTATTTTTGGGGGACATTCATACACATTAGTAAGATGTTTTGTCTTTGAAATGATTTACCTTACAAGAAATGCTTTTGCATTTTACATCGCGAATCAAAATAATTCACTAGAATCATGATTCCTACTCAAATAACGTAATACATGAACGAACAGATAATCTAAAGGTGGATAAGCTTAAATAAAGGTAATAAAAAAATCCATCCAGTATTCCAAGTACGTTCCAGTTGACAAGATTTTTCCAACACGACAAACTGTCAACAACATGGAACTTTTGGAGTCTCTTATTCTAAGATCCTGACTCAAGTCACTACTACTAATACCACTGCTAGTCGTTAATGCTATATATCTAAGGAATATCGTAATAACTAACTACTACTACTGCCCTATACCTGTCTCAGATACTTTGCTAAAGATTACCTTTAAGAAAATGGACAAGCCCGGCGGACAAGGACAGAAAAAGAGAATAAAATCCTACACATTACAGATAAATTACAGGTACAAAGTAACAACATACAGGAACTCAGGAATATCTGAGAAAATAAACAAAATGGAAAGATCTTTTTTCTTTGTACAAAAATATTTTTCCTTAGTTGAGAAAAAATACATGATATTTTAACACAAGATGATGACATCCATCACATTCAAAGAATTCAACATCCTTGTATCAAGGAATGCGTGTTTGTATCATTATCATAAGACTGAAAATAGCCTATGCATCTCTCTATACATCCTCTTCTTTGCTAATCATATGTGTATATAAAGTAATATCATAATTTTCACTAAAACCAAATAAAACACCCAACGACCCAACCCGTATTTTTTAACTTTGAACTTAAAAACCTTGAACGCTACGGATGGATAACCGAAGGTTGAAAATAATCTTCGCATGCAACTTTCATGCATATTTTACAATCTAATTTTGTTGACTTTTCA
The DNA here is from genome assembly GCA_034696425.1 of Isotoma viridis. Classification (NCBI taxonomy): domain Eukaryota; kingdom Metazoa; phylum Arthropoda; class Collembola; order Entomobryomorpha; family Isotomidae; genus Isotoma; species Isotoma viridis. Next base: position 7,742 of record JAQGAA010000135.1, read on the forward strand.
TGAAACCAATCTGGCTGATGATGCCGTACACTCTGGACTCTTCTTCTTGTCCATAGAGCAGATCTTTGAGTTAATACTTCATAACTCATGTAATGGGTTAAAAATTTAAAAATCACACATGCATGCACATTCACCCATTAAAAATATAAAATTAACCACACCATCGCATCATCAAGTCAACACGGTCATGAGTAGTAAAAGAAGATGATAAAAAACGCATTGATGATGATAATGCATGCATTTTTAAGAAGATAGAATATACATTACACAATATACACACCGGTCTCTTGAATCCCACACGGTTAAAAATTTTTAACATCGCAACACACATTGTTTTGACTTATTTACAATTTACAATAATCATCATCATCACTATCACTACCACCACCAACACCATCATGCATAATTTATTCTCTCCTAAAATTATCTTAATTTTTTACCTTCTTCTCTCTCTATATTTATATATTTTCTTAAAAGATTATAGTTTTTGTATTGCTTTACCCCTTTGTGAATAAAATTATTACATACTTGGTAATAAAGATTTTCTTCATCCTCCACCTCTTTGATTTTATGGAATGTGACTAAAGGATATGCAGATGATGACGTTGAAGCACCACCACCACTATCACTGCTTCTATCATCACGGATCTTTAATGCACTCGCTGCAGCGGCAGCGGCACTAATTCTCCGATTTCGACCACCACTTGTACTTGTACCACTACCACCACCACTATTATAACTACCACTAATACTATTATTAACACTATTACTACCCCCACTACTACTACTTATCCGAGGATTCCCTCGGGAAGAGGAAGGATGATTAAGGTGATGATTTAATAAATGTGGATTTTGTTGTTGAATTTGCATACTCTGCATTTCTTGCTGCAGATGTTGTTGATTATGAGACGCTTGGGAAGAACTAACTCCCGTTTTTATATCAAAAATTTCTCTGAATTTCATAATGGATTATTACTTGTGGTAAGCTTTCAACAGTATTTTATAGTCAAATATATCTTTCTGATAAAAAGCAATCTCACACTACACAACAAAATTATTTTGAATACACCTTGATTATTAGTATTATTATTATTCAGTAGAATCTTCTTTTCCAAGAAGTGTTTGAAAGTCTGAAAAAACACCACAGCCGGATGTGGGAACACCGATTTCGCGACTGACTAGACACATGGAACATGACCACTTTTGACTCCTTTGACGGCACAATGATTTCATCGAAGGTAAATCATTTTGATGATGAAGATCCTCCCAAGTACTTTTTACTCAGGTTTTAAACAAAAAATCCCACAGTATCCACCCCTTTATTTCCACTAACAAATGACAATGACAAGTCCACAGCATTACTATACAATACTGTGTGATTCTTCATGTCACAAGGTTCTTGGTGGTGACAATAGTAAAAAACTCAGAAACTGAATTTATCCTCAATTCAAAATCACTACTACTACCCTGTCCATTTACACGTTCGCTCATCCCTACGGTCCTCGATAGACTAACTAAGCTAAGATAATAATTTAAGAATTTCTTCTTTCAATCTCACCAACTCTTCTTCTTCTTGAGAGATATGTTATGGGAAAGACAATCAACAAAAGAATATACAATTATATTCGAATAATAGAACTATACGTATTTGACACTGAATGAAAGCAAGTCACAGTAACTACTTCTACGAAGATAACTAAAAAACCACTAACCAGTAATTCTACTCAAGACAAGATGTGATTGCTTTTAGCTGCTTCTGCTATTATATTATTGCAGTTGTGGAAAAAGGACAACTTTTCCATATGACAAGAAGGTCCTCACGTATGACTGACCCAGAGGAAACTGACAAGACTTGGAGGAGGAACACTACCCTTAACCAAGTATATTATTACTTCTGTCTCCCTTTTTCTTCGTTCTAACCCAACATGCTACATATATTCAACGTCTGCATCTCTGCCCCCAACAACAATACTAAGTATAATAATGGTTTTTACTCTCCAAGAATCTTAAATGGTAACAGGTACACAACGCTTGCTATTTCATATGAGATGAGAGGCCTAAGCTTCCATACATTTCAGTCTGTTTTACCCAAGACCAAATACATTGTTTCGGTACAATACCATATGAGAGGTGCAAGCAAGGTTTCCACTACTGCTACTAACATTTGTACAAAATCATAACCAAGATAACATGCAATACAACAATTGAACAATGATATAATATATATACAGACACAATGCATAAATACACAAAGCCCATTTTTATCACTACAACTCTTCACAATGTACCTGATGTTCAGAAGGTGAAAATAAGGTTCTTTTCTCGCTCTTTTATCCTAAAGCCAGGAAGGTCGTAAAAATTTCAACATTCAAAAACTCCCAAAAGTGATTTTTTACCTGAAAATTAAAAACAATAAAACTACCACTTGCCATTACTACCATGCAAGACCAACAGATCATACAGTTAACAAAAGTTGGGTCGGTCATTTTTTTAGATTTTTAGTCAATCTGAGTCAGAACAGAAGAAGAGAATACATACTTATGAAAGGTTGAGGTAGGTTAGGTAAAAGGTTAATGGATCACAAAAAGGAGTCTACTTCAAAACCCTTAATAATCGTAAAGGATCTTACTTTATTTTTTCCTCAGAAAAGTCAATCAAAGAAATAAGGGGGGTGTGGTCAAGGATCAAAAAGTGCATTTCTTTTCTCCTCATCCTAACAACTCTTATACAATTTAACACATTTACATTATGTTCCTTACACCCTATATGTGGTATTTGCTCCTCCTACTGTCTTTTTCTAAAAAATGACAAATTTTCTCTATCTTTTAGCAGGAATTGTCTCAAGTAACAAATTGATTCTCGTGGTTTCTCAAAGCAAATGCCCGACAGAGATAACTTTGTATTGTAAATTACCTCTTGTAAATTTACACTTCCTTTTTACCTCGCTTAAACAGAGGAGGTGTCCATCTCCAAAGACGATGTACTCTCTTCAAGTAACATCTATTATGGAAGATAATAGCTTCACGTGGAGATTACAATTACACCGACAGTTGTTTGTCTTGACCATTATTGCAAAGCAAACTGATGGGCAGGGACTTTTAACTTCAAAATCCCATACCCCATATATTCTTAAACACACTATCTATTGGACTTTACTAATTGTGAAGATATATTGACCGTTGCTGTCTCAAGTTTTTTAGTAAAGGAAATGCACTACTACTACTACTACTAAGGGTTACTAGTCCAGTGCCAGGCGACTTGAGTCAAGTCCCTTGTTATTAGTATTTGAACTTGTAAAGAGAATGATGTTCTGTTTTAAAATATTTCTTGTGATGAATGCCGACATAAAAATCATCTTTGGAAGATCAAGATGATCACTCCTCTTTACTTTAAGCCAAGCTTTCCTTATAGTCGTAGTAATATTTTATACAAGTGTGTTATTACGGCAATGCATCTTGGTAGTTGCGGTCTTGTCTTGTCGGCGTCAAGTCAAGTCGCGCTTTATTGGAGGTAAGGTGTGAGATATCTTTCACTAATTCTAATTCATACCTGAGATACATTATGCACTTGCAGGTATAAAAACACATACAACAAAATTCACAAGACTTTGGGAGATCAAATGAAATATCCTGTTTTAATATCTACATAAAATAACAACATCTTATTATCATTATTATCTTCTCTATCTTGTCCCTTTGCGTTGGTGTTGGTGTTTGAACCTTACTTGTTACTTGTCTTCATTTTGTATAATATTATCTCCAGGGGTAATAAATAAACTTTGAGATAATAAATTCTTTTTGATTTTAGACATAAAGTTAAATAAAACGTTAACAACAAAACTAAATAAATCCACCCATGCGTTTTTTCGCCATATTTTTTAAAGTTTTTTAAGCATATAATATAAGATTCTTGTGAGATTTCTGGATTGTCTATTACAGCTACAAATGGATACGAATAAGTAAATTTCCTCAAGTGCATATAACAGTACTTCTTTTTTTCATTTCTTAATACTATTTTAATGGTGTTAGGAAAAAAATTGAAATTTTCCGAGTTGTCAATTCAATTACATTCAAAAATCTAAAAAGCAAAGGTATCAGATTAGATGTCACTTCGTATTTTCATAGTTTTGAACAAACTTAAAATAAGTGTTACCAGCAAGTTCCCAGCTACCCTCTTCTGGTTATACAAATTTTTCTTATATTAAAAATAGTGGACACTCGACTTTTAGCTTTAGATGACAGAAAAAAACCTGCAACTCTTGAAAAGGTTTCACCTCATATATTAATTGCATGACATATATGACCTTGCTCGATGCTAAAAGTTTTGATCTTGTGATAATAATATGTTTTGCTTGTCTTCTTGTCAACACAAGATTTCATCTATCCACCTGACACATGACCTTATTATTCCAGAATACTTATTAACCTCAAAGATTAGCACGGTATTAGCTACGTTTGCCTTTCTCTCTCTTCATCGTCTATCTCCACCTCGATCCAGATTATACAAACCAACCTCTCTACTCTCTGCCTACAACAAGCAATCAACTATTGCTAATTGCAACTCTCGTAGTCGTCTCCATTCCCAATAAGCTTTACAAATTACAAGACAGAAAAAAAGAGACCCCCAACTGACTCGTCAACTCGTATAATATTATTATAATTATAATAATGGGCATTAAAATTTTGAGACAGTATCAAATCGATTATGGGCATCTCGTTCCGCATACAAGTCTACACACACCTCACAACGCAAATCCTTTTATATCCATTTACAATTTGAGTAAGAAGCAAGTTAGGTCACCAGTTTGGTTGCAGACTTTTCTAAAAGAAAGTAAGGTAATAGTATAAAATTGTGTCACCAAGAGCACACCTAAAATTGATACTTTGGATTCTCTCATACTTTGTTCCTACCCATAATTATCATTATTATTATTACAAGTACATCCAAACTTTCTCAACAAATCCGATTCCTTGGGGAGTCTTTTAACAAAGCTATTACAGTTCAAAGTCAGACCTCAGACTAACCAACCTCTATAGAATAGAAATGCAATCAAACCTCAAATTCTCCAACCGCAGCAACTCCAAGCATCTGCTCTAATTTTCTCCGACTCTAGAAAAAGAAAAAAGGTACGGGGAAATTATTATCATGAACCTACGTGAGTTGGTTAAGACAAGAATTCACGCATAATAATAATAACATCTAATCCAATCGGATCGAAAACCAAAATCTATCAGGGATGAAACTATAACCCAAGAGGGTCATATGGTCAACTGGTGAAGGAGGGTAAGCAGTAGGCAGGCTACTTTACTCATAAAGGCCTCAAAGCAGTTAGTAACCAACCGCAACAATCAGCCCCTACCAACTCTTGAACCTCAATTATTAACTGCATTCACTTGGACTTTAATCCAAAATTCCAAATCTAAAATCCTAACACGGGAAATAGGTAGTCCATGCTTGAACTGATTGCTTTTCCTAACCGTGTGTTATGTAATACAGTACGGATTATTTCAATGATTGTGGAAAAACTAAAATACCCACGTATCCATCTGGTCGTTTTATTACTATCATTATTACCTAGCCTCATCGTTTGATCATAATGATAATAACGATACACAAAACAATGATGATAATCCTTCTACATGTACTCACTGCAGTTGGACCAATGATGATGATACCATGTACAACTAAACTATATAACTACCACAAAGCTATTTGGTAATGTTAATCTTGACTGTTATGATCTATTTTGATTGGCTGGTATTGGCATTTATAACCCTTAAAATGTATCTTAAAGCAGCGGTTTAAAAAAAATATATTGCAATGCGCTGCATTGTTCAGGTCTTTTGACCCGATTTTTTTTAAATGTAATGTTGCATGGAATTTAGGCTTGATACATGACATAAGATTAGAACCCAGACGACCCAGACTGAATATCGTAGTGTGGTCAAAGTCAAAGAAAATCAGAAACCTATTTTTTGGTAACATCAAACAAAGTCATTTAGTTGAGTCAGCCTTTTGGTTGTTTTTAAATTGGTGTTATGTATTAAAGTATAATATTGCATCTCTGTCTCTGTGTATCAGTAATGGGATGTATGTTTGTGTGTGTCTATCTGTTTCTATCGTGAGTAATGGTATGTAATAGTAACTATTAGTAATAATAATAAATGATAGGTGAAAGAAATGAAGGGAGCCTGACTTCTTTTTCAGACCCGAGACAGAAAACCCAAAGATTTCACATTTCTGACTGAATACCAAATACCAAGTCAAAAAGTCCATTAATGGACACGGTTGGATTGGTAGCGGATAGAGAAAATGAGATAGAGAAACTTTTTTTGATTTGGTCTATGAATCTATTTATTTTGTACACATATCACATATATATTGTGTGTGGACAACAACGGAACAATTTCTAACACTTTTAAACCTTAAGGGAGTAGTAGTAGGGGTAATATCATCATGGTATAAATACCAATACATACACATTATAGGATGGAAGACAGGTGGTTGAATTTTCGATTGAAGGAAGAAGGATGAACTGACTGGAAGGAATCGAAAATTCAAGTCGAACTATTAAATACCCTTAATAAAAACCCCTGCCGAGGGTACTAATATTTGATGCAGGGCAAGAAAAAGAATCGAGGTATCTTACCTACAATAGGTATGTTTTTGAAGGGTATATGCACCTCAATAGTGAAGACTAGACCGACCACAAAATAGTTTTTAAAATGCTTAACAACACATATTATACGTTATTTTCTCGTACTTTTGAGGAAATAGACCAACATCAACACCAACAACCCTTAGAAAGATTTCATGCAGTCAAAAAGCCAGAGTGAAGCCTCAGCTTCTAACAAATTCTACTGATTCCGTGATGCTTTTTAAGTCTCTACGAAGATCATCTTAGGATGATGGTAGTGGCAATGATGATGATGATGATGATGCAGGTGGGCAGGGAAGTCAGTGTCTGATTCAGAAAGAAAAAGAATCACTGTTCACTCTAGAGGTAATGGTAGTAGTAAAGACTTTTGTATTTTTATTATTTTTTTGTACTTTAGTTCGTAATCAAGGAAGACGAAGGAAAAGGGAGGAAGGACGAAAAAACAGTGGAAAAGATTAGCTAAGAAAAAGTTCTAACGAACTAACTAGTAAACCTAAAGCTCGTATATTCACTAACAAATACATAACATTCATTCTTTAATGTACATTCATTTCAGAGACATTACATTGCATTTATGGGGCATTATTATCTTCTTCGGAGGTAACAAACAGGTAACATCATCAACAACAACATGCATTTTTATATATAGATGATGATGCGGATGAATAGAATAAATACTTTAAGGTATACGTATTACGAAAACATTCAAAATCAGTATTGCTACTTGCACTTTGTATGCATATAAAATAATGCAGTACAAACTTGAGATACTTTGTAAAATTTAACTACTTTAAACCCTTTGCTTATAAAAATAATGATTTTAAATGTAGCAACTTCACACAAAATCCGTATAAGATATAATAATGCAATCCATGCATCCTATTCCTTGAATTCACACACAAGGGACGAGACACTATGCAATGTAAAATTAAAACCGTCATCATCATGGGAGGAAACTTAATTTTCTCAAAGATAAACTTCTTTCTACAAGCTCAAAAAGTCTATATAGAATTATATATGGATGAATGGAAACGTTATTTAGTATAGTATGGACACATGAATAAAGGACCCTGACTTATGTCAACTTGAGTTGTCTTTACTGCATAGTAATGAATTTTTAAATTACTAAGATTTCTGGACACGAAATGACGATGACGGCGAGGTTAAAAATGCTTAAAAATCTTGGTACCTTAAATCCAAAATATTCATTCTAACACATCCTGGTGTATTAAAGCATTCATAATATTACTCATTTAATCGCGAATCTAATGATAGTTGTGATTTCAGCCTTAAAATTTCCCAAAATATTTTGTATTATATAAACCGTACAAAATCCATTAGTCTTTTCCTTCACGTCCTAAGCAACACTCCGTATTCGACAAGTATGGAATTTAGTTTAATGACAGTAAAGGTATGTAGCCTATGATAGATTTTTTTCTAGGAGAGACATGCACCAGCTTTCATATACTTCTTAATAATGAATATGCTGCGCACTGTGCTTTTATTAATATATGATTATTATTTAAGTATTTTTTACAAAGAAATAAATCCCCAAGGCATGACTTTGAAATTCATAAAACAGCCTAATATAAAAATATATATGAACAGAGAGAATAGAAACTTGTGAAAGATCATCCATCCTGTGTCCTGTGGCACAAGAAGCATTTCTTTCCTAATGTGAAAGTAAAGTATGCACGCCCGAGTGATTTGTCATGTTCGTGTTCTTTATCCTCACCTCAATACCAATCCGAAGAAGAACAATAAATGATAAAAATGCTTAGTTAGTTAGGCAATAGAATTATCTTATAATGTGGTTGTATATAAATATCTATATGCGTTCATCATCTTTTGGTTGATATATATTGGACAGGACTCTGATTGAAGTCTTTCTTGTCTGTATTATTACTACTAACTACAATAATAATATTTCTTGACTAAATATTCTTACTTGGAATATTATTAATAATATATTCACTTTTATTTATCTGTGAAGAATGAAGGATCATAAAATCCTTGTAGTCTCTGTCTATTACGAGAGGATGACGATGATGAAGACTAAAGATGGTAGAGAGAAAGAGGACGAAATTTTAGGAAAATTAAGGCTGCCCTCAAATTATATTCTTCATTGTCGGCAACCTTTGAGTTTTGTGATTCAGATCTATTATTATTATTGTTTCACTGTTTCCTCAGGTGAGATGAGTCTTGGATTCAAGTACCTTTCATATTCTAACACATAATATCATCATTTGTCTCCATTTCATAGTCCGTACTGCACTTTAATGCCGAATTGAAGGTAGGTCTGTGCACAAATTATATTATCTTGTTAACTTATTTAAGCATAACATACAAACTGACAGAACAAGATCGGAGTTTTATTTCGTTTGAATTCTTAAACTTTCAAGTCAAGTCTCTCGTTAACAGCTGGAAGGTTGAAGTAGATATTCAGGAATTCGGCATCAAGAAGCATTTAAGAGAGGCAAATCTTAGCCTATTATAAGGCACACGTTTGATAAACACTGTCGGCTGAGCCCGACGACCTTACTCACTTGGGTGAGAGATCCTTGGATACCTCAATACCCATCATGTACATTAGTAACTACGGGTAGGTCATTCAATGTCAGAAGAACGGGACACAGAGATGCGTTCCATTATAGGATTTATAATAGCAAATAAGAACCTTTGAAAATAAACACTTAGCACACGAACCATCAAAATACAATAGTTAAAGTTGTGCATCAGAGTTTTACTAGGTATAATTATTACTTACAAATGTTGTTTTCCATCCTATTTACAAATAGAATGATGTAAAATGTAAAATACAATAGGTTATGCATATTGGAATGGTCCTACCTGGCAGAGAGACAAAGATAGGTGGCTTGCTCCCTTCTTATTTTTCGACAATAATGTCATAAAATAAATTTTAAAAGGTAAGAAATGAATTTCTTGAAAAGTACAGATGTTTTGAGACTGTTAGGCATCTCTTTTGTAATAATAATGGAAATACTAATAATAATAATGTGAGAATCATGCCGCAGCAACAGTTGTCTGTATTAATCCCTTGCGATTTGTTGTGAGAGAAACCCGACATCTTGGTGGTTTTGTTTTGTTGTTTTACGTAACTATTTCTGTCTCTTTTTCCTTATTTTATAATATCATCAGTAGTTTTTACGGTTGACGGCAAATCTCAAAACATTTAGTCACTTTTGAGGATTTTCTCTCAAAGTGTCAAATAGAACGATTAGACGAGACTTGTGACTTTTGTTCTTCACCTAGATTTGTATCATTGTAACAAAAAACGGTTCATTTTCAAAAGCCCAACTGACATAAACATTGTAAAGCTTACAGGTATTCCACATTCAAATTATTATTCACTAAGGTTCATAAGCTCTAATCAATTACCCCAAAAACTAAAAGAAAGTTGAGAATCGTTCCCAATCAGGACGGAGCCAAACCCCTTGAATCATCAAATGCTCTTCAGTAGCATATAACACAACCTTTACTTGACAGTAGGACAATGAAGCATAAAAATCATAATTTCTAAAATTACACTTTTAGATGAAAACAAAAATAAAAAGTCAACATATTACTCTACAACGTTTCCCTTTCCCATTCCATCATCTCACAGTCAATTTAACATCAATTCTGAAACAAAACGCAGGATATGCCTAATTATCCTCGAAATGCATTCTCACAATCAGTTTACCTTTTTAAAAAAATCATTTCCTTTTACTTTACACAACCTTCCATCCAAACTTTAACTTGACTGAAAGGTTATACTCTAGAGGCAATCCTATTAAGGTGACACACGGATTCAAAAGAAGCCGTTGAATAAAATTCAGTTTTGTATTACCATTTACCATTTTCTATTAAACACAATAAAGCACATCCACTCATTCATTCATGAACATTTTGGTAATTTTACCATCATCATCCCCATCATCATTTACACTCTGAGTACATACATATTAACCTGCATCAATGTCAAAAAGTATGAAGATAGAAGATGATGATGTGTTCAACTCGAAACGATTTTTACAACATGATTGTTAAGTCAGCTCTACCTCTTTTTACAACTCCCGAATACCATGTAAACCATGACTTGGTGCAAGTTTTAAGGCAAACCTTTCAGTCATTTTATTATTTTTATCAAAGAATCTCATGAACTAAGGTACGGTAGTTAATTTAATGCATTTAAGTAATTTATTGTAATAGTTTTATCGCATGTTGACTTAACAAAGTCAACCTGGTCTTTGGTACTCTAATCACTCTTTACACTATCGCATATTAAGACTAAACTTTTGCACTAGGTGAAAATGAAAAAAAAACACACATGAAAGAGTTTTATTTCTTCTCCTGCCTATCTTCATTCAGATTACAAAGTAATACATTTCAACAGGTAGGTAAAATACATTTGAAGTGTAATTTAAATTCTTACTAGTACTACTACCAAAACTATTATAAAATCCTGTCGGACATATCTTCTTGAAATGGTCATATCATCATAAATGAACCTACTTAAGAGGGAGATGAGTTTTTTTTATAAAAAACTGACAATCAAACTCTCAAAGGAATGTTTAACTTTTTCCTGCATAAAATAAAATGTCTAAGATAAGTAGTAAGTTTGTCTTTAAAGAATATATAATAATAAAAATAAATGTGTTCAATAGTTTTGTCTCGTAGTGGTGGTAGTAAATGTGTAAAAAGTACAAACTTGAACCTTCTAGGTGCCAACTCAACGTAGCAAATCTTGACTAATCTTTTTCTTGCAAAAACATGAGATGGGATGGATCTGTTTATGGGCGATGATGATAGAAGATGTAACTCATTTTATTCTAAATGTGAATAAGAAAAGAGCTCCTTACTATTAAAGCTAGTAAAATAAAAAAAACATTTTATAATACAAAAAATAAACCTTCATGGTCTTTTGTTCCTTTCTCTCCTTTTTCTTGATTACAATCAAACACATAAGAATAATGTAATCTAGCAAGTACAAATTTTTAGGTGGTGGTGGTGGTTGTATTATGACTGCATTCATAGATAGCTTTGGTTTCGTACTTGTGATATGATAATGGTGATGGTGGATTGATTGTTAAGGATTCTTTCACTCCTAGAAAAGATCTTCAAGAAGATCTTGCTCTGCTGACGGATTTGTTTTTCTTACATAGTTTTGATATAATATGAGGTAAGTTTCTACTGCGGCGCATAAAACATTACAGTACATGAGTGAATTTGCTATGCATGCAAAACCCAACGATGTTTAAGCGTTGTAATGATATTATATCATTATATGATGATGAATAATGTTTCTAGTCTGCTACACAGTGAAAGAAGAAAATCCAAGCGTCGTTGCTTATTTGAATGAATCGAAAATCCAATCTCATCTCACTAGGACGAATCGAAATTTTTCAACCCTTTAGCTACCCCACTACTACCTATAGACCAAAGTGCCAGAATAACTTTCAGTTCCCTATAACTTCTTCAGTAAGTAGTAGATATGCACAAAGAGAATATAATAATAATAATAATAATAACATTTAGTTAGTTATAAAAGAAACCTGGTTTTTTCTCAAAGGAATCAACCTATTCAGACACAGAAGTCAGTAAGGAAAGAACCACATAACAAACGAGGAATGAGTACAGAGGAAAAATGCATTAGATTAAGTATTTTTGAATGTTGCATACTTGTAGGATGTTTAACACCTCCAGCAGCCACAAGGATTTACTACAGAACAAGCTTATACAAAACAACTAACTGAAAAACAAGAGCGTCTGCTTATAAATAAATATATATGAGGGTAATGTAATAAGGGGGAGGACCCTACTGGGTACTTTTACTTGGATGAATGACATGACAAAGGCCGAAAAAAGCAGAGCAAATGAATAAGGATGAGGCTGAAAGTCATTTTATTGACTGACGGAATCCTCGTACAAAGGAATACTTAATACGAAACAAAATACGTCTACTACTACACATGAGAGATAATACAAAATGGAATATAATTTTAATATGAGAATTATCCATTTGCAACTTGGATAGAAAGTCTGTCTCAGGCAGATACAAATAGGATGGACAGAGTCAGACAGTTGAGAATGACCAGACTCTATAATCTTAGATTGTAAAAACACCCTCTGCCTCCTCTGTATCACTGTTGTATACAAATAGCAATTCTAAGTTGACCTTAAAGACGTTTTAAATTTTAGTTTTACTTTCCTCCAGTACCATTCCAAAATCATCTTACTAGTAGAGAAAAAGGCGAGTACCTATGAAGTACCCATAAGAGTTTACAGTATACATACATAATTCATGGTTTCTATAAAAGCAAACTTATATTACAAGATATAAAATTGCCATTTGAATCAAAACTAGATTGGAAACTAAAATTTTCAGTTTGGATAGCCAAAAACCAATGAAATTACCTTGAAAAGTATTTTAAATCATTCAAGCCTTTTTAAAAAATTATTAAGCACATTCAAAATTACAATGAACACAGTCTTAATAATAGTAATAATAATTCCTTTGAATAGTTTTCCTCTCCAGACATTAAAAAACATCACCGAAACCACCCACCGTCTAAAACTCCAAAATAAAACATACACACACACACACAAAAACTAATTACAATACTAAAAATAAAACAATAATGAGAACTCGCCCATTAAACCCTTCACCAAGATATTTGAATGGTGCTAAATTCCTCGTTAAAATTGGCTGAGAATAAAACCAGGCTAGAAGAATGATAATAAATTATTTTCCTTTTTAAAAAACAACTCGAGTAAAGAAACCAGTTGAATTACGTCTCAGTCTCCAATAAAAATTTTATTTCGCAGAATTGTTAATTATCACTAAACGCTTTTGCTTACATGAAATTTACACTGTGTTCCATTTCATGCTCCGTTAGCATCTCTCTCTTTGTGATAAGATTCAAGATTTAAACGAATCACCCATCTGTAGGAATAAGAGTTATACAACCCATTATCATGTTTATTATCTCTTAATATATTAAATCCCAGAGTGGTTCTTTCATCAAATTCCCAGCTTCTATAAGAGCGCTTTTCTTATCTCAAAAAAATTAATTTAATAAGCCAGTAGTACCAAAAATACCAAACCTTACAACCATACCACTACTAACCACAAAGATGCTCTTAAGAATGTAATAAAAAAAACCCTAATACAAAAGTTAAATTGAAATAAAAACATCTCTGTGTGTTCATTTTGTGCAAAAATGAGAATCACCCAGTGTGAAAACAGCCTCCTACCTGCTTGCTGGATGTAACTCTGAATGTAAATTTTTATTAGGATGAATTTTTATATCAAATCCTTAATGGATATTAAACACAATAGAATTAAGTAAGTAGACAGGTATTTATACATTATGTGTATTTTTTTCTTAATTTTTATTATTATTTTCAATTTCAACGTAATCTATTTAATGGAAAGCTACCACCTGGATAAACCCTGGGTGTACACTGTGTTAAGTGGACTGTGCATTATAAGTAGTAGGAGTTTAGTAGTACTTTTAGTAGCACATACAGTAGTAGTATTTTTCACCAGTTAGGGGTAATGAGTGTTTGTTAGTTTTCCTTACAAAGTTGGGCAATTAAATGTGACATGATAACTTCTACACCTTTCCGCTCTATTGAATTCTTGCATTTTATATTTTTGCTTTTAGCCAAGAAGCATTTTACTTTTACATTTTATTTAATTCTTTCCAGTTGGAGTACTACTACTACTGCTATAGGTAGTTGGAGTTGATTACTCAGAGTGTTATTACTCTTCAGTTGAGAGTTCAGTCTTAAATAATTTTGTAATTAAACTCGATTTATAATATGCAAAAAAAAATCATCCAGGTAATAAAATATACGCGTATATATAGGTAGTTATAGATAGGATGTGTAGTATATAGTGTATAGCAAGTATTATTACAATTTAATTTCGTTGATTGTGGATTGTTGCATAAAATAATAAGAAGAAGAATAAAAACGACAAAGAGAATAAAATATCTAAGTTAGATTAGATTTCTTGTTCCTTATCAGCTCATTTATATTATTATTATTTTTTTATTAGTATTATCATGACTATTGTTTGAGTAGAGTGAGTAAAGTGAGAAAAAAAGTATCAAAATGTATCCTCCATTATCTAAAACTCAATAGTTAAACTATGCTCTCATCATGATGCTCATATCAGACTATATAGTGACTACAAGTCCTAAGAAGTGAATCCTGTTTCTTTAAAACAGCTTAAATTGTATAGATTGCTTAACATATTTTCCAATGGACACTTGGATAGTTCTTAAATCAGTCCGATGGGGTAATTAATGTCCAGGATTTGAATAGAAGTTGAAGGACGACATTATATTCATTATTATAATGAATACTACTACTAAACTACTACTTGCTATGTATATTCTATTAGCTTCTAAAAATTATAACCATCCATGGGCTTAAGGTTAAATAACTCCAAAGTCGGTTAGTCAGTCTATCCATCTTTTTACTCTTATAATATAAATAGTGACATAGTTGACATGATCATGACTCTTGTATAAGAAATTTCTAAGAGAAAATGTCGAACTGTGTGTGTATACTTCAAGTAAAATATTTAAATGGATAAACAAACACCCTGTTCAATTTAATACACAAAGCAAGCCCTTATATAAAAACTATGGAGAGCGTATAATGTTAAATTTTTATTCATTACTTAATGTGAAATAAAAATGTAAGAAAATAAATAAAATTTTGGTAAGGAATCAAAGATTTATTAAGAAAGGATTGACTTCAAAGAGAGAACCATCTGCTCTGGAAAAACACGTTTTATTCTCTAATCTCAATCTCACACTAACTGATTGAGTAGACTGACTCTCATCCTCAAGTTCATTTTATTTTAGCAACTTCACTTCTTCAATAAAGAACTCGTTTACTTAACATTTCTTCACAGATGACAATTACTTAGCAAACACCTCACATTCAACCTCATTCATAAATAACACCACAACAAACTACAATCATACATACTAAACATACAAACCGTCTTTTTGAACTAAAATCCCAACGCAACAATGGCTTGATTTCAAACCCCAAATGCATTTAGGCATCACTTACAGATGCGTTTATTTAGGTGATACTCCCTCATTTGTATGTACATGCATACGTTCGTCTTCCTCACACACAGACACACACTACCTCATGTGTGAAGTGTGATGATGACACAACTAACTCATAAAACTTTAAAGAAAAATAAAAACATAAAAAACAATCTTTTATACAAAAAATAAGAGAAATAAAAAGCCCATCCTGATCCTTCCACTACCACCACCAGTACTCTTTTACTTAATAGATGACCCTATGCATTTTTCTACTATATCCTTATTATCATTATTAAAAATATAACTCCATCAGATAATGCAAAATACACTGTATGTAAATCCACGGGGCTTCTCTTTTTATCTTCCTAATTGAAATCTCGAGACGACACTAAACAGCTTGCGAACTACTAAAAAGTCATAGTAATAATCTAGTCAGGAGGTGACTTAAGTAAGATTAGCTGTGTTGTACTCACCGGCACAGTGACTAACGATTAAAGCAATAATAATAATAAAAAATTGTAAAGCCATATTCCAGTAACTAAAACCCCTTTGAGGACACAAGTCATTTGGCCAGTTTGTAAATAAAAATATGCGATGGTCTAATGGGAATCTATATTATGATATTAAGTTAAAAAAACTATAGTCAATAAACTAACAAATGCTCAGAATAAGTAAATAATGCGTAAAACATGTGTAAACAACTGTCTAAATTTTACACAGTAGATCATTTACGAGTAGAAAAGTTGAGTAAACTTTGAAAAAGGTAGCAATAATGTAAAAAAAAAATGTAAAATAATCTACGATAATGTAATTTATAGATATATATATATTGTGTGTGTGTGTAATGACTTTTGACATTAGTTTAGAAAATGATAAGCAAATTTTTATTTGCTTTTTTAACAAACATACACACTAAGATCATAACTCGATAAATAACTTTATTTTACAAGATAATATAATACTAATAAAAAATCTATTCTAGAGAAAAATAGGAAAGCCCAAGAGTAAAAATATTTTTACAATAGAAAATGTTATTAAACATTAGAGAAAAAGCCTATTAAAAAATGTACCAAGACATAAGTAGAACTAATTAAAAAATATTAAAAAACTAGAAAGCTAAACATTAAGGAAATCATGGTACATTTCTAGGTCATCTTTCAATGCAATTGACAGTTTCCAATAATTTATGACTCACTCACAAACAATAATTTGCTATCGGCTCTTACAAATACATTATTGGCCAAATTGAAATTTCAAATCATTTTTTTTTTCAAATCATGCATTCAATTCTTTAATAGCTTCACGAACCAAAAGTTTATATACAGAGAGGGGATAAAAAAAATAAAAAAATGTTTTTAAAGCTTTTGTCTACTTCTCTACACTTATATGATGATGATGGTGTGTTTGTATACGAGAGTAAATTTTGTATTGGATTCAAATTGAAACTGTCTCATCATATTTTATTATCCAAGAAGTTTATAAAACCCGTATTTTATCTTGGTGTATACTGTGTGCCATGTCACGACGAAAACCCAGTCACGAGTTTGCCATCGCAAATAAAGTGAAAGTGACGGTCAACAACTGAGAGTACATACAAGGGTTGATTCATTGCTCTAAAGCTCCGCCGCCGAATTAAAACTATCGTAACTCATTAACTTTGATAGAAAGAGTTAGGTGTAAATACATATTACATGTCAAATCTATTATCAATTCAAATCAATCTGAACAACCAACTTTGTACAGTGTTGCTTTTGGCTACGAAAATTACACACTTAAGCTGGAGAATTTTTTACTTTTTGTACAAATCACTTCTGTTTCTCATCAACATTGCTTTTAGTACTATTTGGGAATTGTGTTTAGGAATTTAAATCCAAAGTAATATCTGAGCTTTTAAAAACTAAGGGGCTTTTGAACTCTGAAATAAATCTAAAATGTCTCCCTGCTGTCTACCAATCATTCCAACATGCCCTCAAAAACCCTCAAAGCTTTTCAATCAGATCCAACCCTCGTTAAAACAGAAGTTTCCCATAATTTATAAACTGCACCTTCTCTCACCCAAACTTAATTGAGAATCCGAACGGCAAAATGGCAATGGCCTATTAAAGTATTTCATATTCAAGAAACAAACCCAAATAAAAAAGACTTACAATTAAAACAGAAATAAGGTAATTTTTTATACTATATTTCAGATAATATTCTATTCTATTCAATACTGCACACGCCTTTTAAACTTTTAAAACGTTTTTTATTATTACAACGCCGGCATCCATTAAGAAAGTAAAGTACATGCGACTAATAATTGGCTCACCTTGTGCGTATCTATTTTTTTTTACTACAGCAAATGTATTAAAATGTAACCTTAATTATGTTTAAAAATGCAGAACAAGTATATTAAAATAATATAAAATGCAATGAAATAATAATATTACGTTGTATATGAATATAATAATATTTATACGAACTGCATTGCAAATTTCAGGTATGCACTCATTTACTTAAGACTCATACATACTTTTTAATGCACTATTTTATTCTATTTTATAACACTTTTTATAAAATAAAAAGCTTTTGCTTTGCCTTGGGCTAAAGATAAGATAATAATACACAAGAGAGCCAAGGGCTTTATGTAAAGTTGTAAGAAAATATTGTTACAAAGCTTTACAATAAAGTACAAGTGCATAATATAAAGAATAGAATAACAGGTGCAGGTGGTAAGTTTACATTGGGAACACAAGTAGTAATATTACGGAAGGGAGTGACAGTTTGCCATGAGATTTCTCACCTAAATATGAAAATTCTCACATATTATAAACTGTTCAACTTTATACTTAAAAAACTGTTCCTTTCTTTCCCTCAACAATACAATCGCATTACAATTTAATTCATAAAGTAACATAATTTCATAAAAAGTTTGCCTTCTACTACTAGCAAATGTATATATACAGAGAGACTTTTTTAATTACATACTTTATATCACATATGCTATTTAATTGCAATCAACAAAAAATAAGCATTTAGATATGAGCTAATTTTCAAATTAATTGGACTAATTGTCAGTAATAATTCCAAACTAATTTGATTCATTAGCCTTTAACAAATAAAAAAACTCCTTACAAAACTTACAACTCCTTCATCTCCTAACAAAAAACTGAAGCCAAAGGCTAAAAAACGATGTAGAAATTATGCAAAATAATAAATAAATTGGATTTATGTCACCAAAGAACAACGAAACCCGCTGAGTTTGTCCCTCTAAACTTGTCTGGTTTGATACAAATTTAAATATCGAAAATGAAATAAAAAGACCACCTCAAGACAATAGAAGGACTATTCTAACATATTACTTAATATCATATCTATGTGTTGAAATGAATAACAAAATTACATTAGAAATCAAATACAATATAATATAACATTACTATAATCCCAACTTGAATTATACTTCATAAGATACACATTCTGTAAAGATGACCACATGCAGACAAGTACTCTTGTAATTTGGAGGATTTTGCTTTCTCACCGGACAGACTGACGACAGAGTTAAGAAGTCTTAAGAGGAACCGGACAACTTTGGCAAAAGCAGCAGGCATGCTGCTTTCTTCCTGACTATTTTCCTACCTCATGATAATAAATTTTATAAATTAATACTGCACACAATCTACATAGGGTATCATCATTTCTTTCGGTTATTATTACACAAGTTTAAAACAAGAATCCTTCTAATAAAATAATAATCCTATCAAGAGAATAATATAGTAGATAGAGGGAATTCAATAGCCTTTAATCCGGAAGACTCACGTCTCATCACATGCTACCTTAAAATGTTACTTTGACTTATTACCCCATTCGAAAACCCATGTGTCATGTCAAGGTTCTAAGTGAAATGTGTACTATTTTATTACTTACTCCTACTACTAAAACCTTAGTAAGCAAACTAGAGAGAAAGGACATTAAATTATACTATTGCTTTTTAAAGTTCTCTCAAGTATTTCCAATTGAAATTCGAATACAGAGGCTGTCTGGCGTCTTCTTTGCCCTTGATTTCCTTGCCAAGCAAATCACCACACCAACCAACAATCAGATATACACCTACCTTATTAAATAACTACTACTACTACCACCACCACCGACCACTTGGTTCATTTTCTACTTCATTTGATTTTTGCTCTAACATGATTTTACCGTTGTTCCTTGCACATTCTTATTAAAAAGTAAACTAGTATTCCGCACTGAAAATCCCTATGTGACTTCATAAGTCTTTCAAGATAAGAAGAATGCTGATTACATTTAATTTAATAAATACCTTACATTTTACATATATAGCATAATATACATGCAAGATGAATGCATGAACAGACTTTTATCATGATTATCATCATCATCACTCAGTATACAGAAGAATATCTCTATAGTAGTAGTAGTAGTAATAATGGTGGTGGTTCGTAATTAGCTCATTTGAAAACCAGAAAGTGTAGGTACTCATAATACACTATAGTTGTATTGTAGTAGGTTGTGTTCAACACACAATACAAACACAACTTGGAAACTGAATGCAGTTTGTATAGTTTTTTAGCATGTAAAAATGTTAAAAAACCAGGCTGGGTTTTAAATGTATGATAGCAGTTTTGAGATTTGTCACAATGATAACAACATCAAAGAATATATACACACACATAAAAGAACAAGTTGGATGGATGAATAGAATCACATAATAATGATAATAGAATATATTATTATTATTTTAAATGTGAACAAACTGACATTATAATATTATGAAGAGACAAGTCTGCCAAATCGTACGGAGTAGTTAAGTAGTAGCAGCAGTAGTAAAAAAATAAGATATCATTAACAATACAATAAAGTATATAAAGTTGTTAAGAGTGAAATAAGTATAATAGAAAATATAGGTATGATATTGACATTGACATAAAAAACATGCGGAACCGTAATCCACCTCTAATGGATTATGAGACGTTGACGACACAATAAATATTTTGATATCCCTAGATGATAACCCTCTGAGAAAAGAGACAGAACCAATCCATTTTTCTTTACTTACCTCGGATGACATGTCGAATGATTATGATGATGATACGGGTTGTTCCTTGGTGTTGGTTGTGGTCGTCCTAAATGACAAAACTGTATCTCTAGGTATTATATAAAATCTTGTTTATCCCTCGGTGTGTATGTAACTGTCCCTACTCTGACCTTTAGAGGGAACCAAACACACAACGGGGTCTTTTATGAAAGATTGATCCTTCCTTATAATATTCCCTTTGATCCTTTTAGTTTAGTCCTTTACACACAAGTTATCACTCAATTTATACACTTGAGCAGATTGAAATCAAAAAGACCAAAAACCAATATAGGCTCAATAAATATATATGTCTTATTGTCGAAGGTACAGGTTGACTCACCTGCTAATAACTTGAGAGCGAGGTGACACTAACCAATAATAAGAGTAATGTTAACCACTTTGCCTACTTGAAAACATTTTATAAAAGTTCTTTTATTTTGACTTATATATTCTATTGTGTGTTATTGGGAGGAAGAAGGGATTCTTTATAAAAGTCGTTGTCCCTTTATGAAATGATGACTTTTGATTTTTTCCCTTCACATTTTATCCTAATTGTCAGAAATAAATGTAACTTTAAGGGAAATACCGGAGATTCTTTTAAGAGATACTCATCTCTGCCACTGACTGTCACTTTGATGATGATGAACTTATTGTTATTGTGGTTTTGCTCACTTTTATTTAGTTAAACCAGATATATAAGTATATACCAAGGGTTTTAACAATATCGTGAGGGTCATACATATCCAAAACGAGGATGGTGACAGGTAGAGAGTGATGATGAGGACAAATTGATGGTATCCAGCTGTGACTCTTGAACTTTTTCCCTTGAGGTCAATCCTTATATATCAATACTAGAAGTATTTGTATGATTACACAATAGTGTTCTCTAGTACTTTTAACTAATGTCAGTCATCCTGACCCTTGACATGAATATGAATGAGAGTCTCATTTTTTAAATTCCTAGAGTTTCTCATCCACACGTTTTCATTTTGAACAAAGTTTTATTTCTAAACGTTAGCCTAAGGGCCATAGTCAAATAAGTTTTACATTTTAAACACTTCCGTTATAGTTACTCTTGACACTACTAAAGTTTTCCAGAGTTCTTAAATTAACATTTAACTTTAATACATTTCGCAGTATCCGTTCAAAGAATGCCAATTATTCCTCAACTTGGAAGTATAGACAACAATTTGACACTTTGTTTTCCAACCAAGGTAAGAATTTTTATTAGCAATGACAGTTGACGAGAAGGTGACAATGGCACTCCTGCCTACGCATCAAGTGTCCAACAGAGACAAGTAGTTGCATCCAAAGATACCCTCTTCTGATTCTTCACCCATTCCATTATTACCAGTCTTTCTATTCTTCTTCTGATACTGAAGATTTTCATAATATCGATTCGAATTTTGATACTGGTCGGAATAATAAAAGTACATAAATTGGTAATGATGGTAATCCTTGTAGTCCTTCTTCCAAGAGAACAATTCATCATCCATTGTAGCCAGTGTTCTATTTTATAATCTTATTCCACAAATGATACTCCACACACTTATAAAATGCAAAACTACTATTTTGCACGTATCATCTGTCTCTTATTTTTTCAAAGTATCGATCACATTTTGTCATTATCAAGAAACGTCAATCCATACTTGATTTTTTACAATTGATCCACGTACATATACTATATAGTAATAAAAATATTAGTGAATTTTTCTTTATCAAGTAGTTCAATTGTGATATTATTATTCATACTAGTTATATTTCTTCTATCGTTGTTTTTGTATTATTATTCAACTGGACTATATGCAAATACATCCATTCTTGCAAATTCTCTTCGACAAAGAGTAAGCTCAATTCCAATCAGGAGAAAGAAGTAGTTAAATAAAATCCTCTTTGGCAAAGAA